>LPNX010139774.1:0-27836 GCA_001517045.1 Pseudotsuga menziesii | reverse complement strand
AAAAAAAAAAAAAAAAAAAAAAAAAACCCAGTTTCTTGCTATTCATGTTTATGAATAAAAAAAAATTACAGAAACATAAGGTGCATAAGTTCCAAATAAAACTACCAACTAGACTCTGTAGAGACTCTTTGTAACAATCATTAGTTGTATGTTCTACTGGATATAACAGATTCCACATCAAATCATCAGTACATATTGATCACTATGCCTTATTGACTGAGAAAAAAAATATATTAAAAGCCGGAAATGTATTAAACTAGGTAGAGTGCACATATGTAAAAGTCTTCAGATAGTATCTAATGCACAAATGACTATATACTAATTACAATGGATAGAACCTTTATCCACTAATGTGAAATCCATAAATTCCTCAAAATAAAGTGTACCCTCTTCCAGACCAATAGTTTTCTTTGATAGCAAATCTTCCTGTGTGTTGAGTTCCTTATGAATATGAAAAAAGATAAATACTAAAAATTACTCCCAGCATTTGTTAATCTTTGTTTCCATTGTTCCAGATTTGTAACCTGTAACATTGATTTCCCTACCAACTAGTCGAAGATGCATTTTGAATCTCCACAAACCTGAAGTAATGTGATCCTTTTAAAGTTAGCAAATAATAGTAAATCCCAACTGGCTATCAGTGCAACTCTAGTGTTTGATCCTCTGCCACAACCTAACCAAACATGAAAAAACTGATTGCCTAGGAATCTAATATAAATACCTCCCCCACATTCACCCAGTTGTGCAACTAATTTTATCTTTATAGTAACTAATGTTATTTTTATTTTTATTGCAAGCATTGTTGATATTTTCTTTACTGTGAGATCTATCAAAAGGTGGCGCAAGAGCACTCGAAAGGGAGAATCTTTTTTTTTGTCGTTTTATTGCTATGAAAGATGATAAGCACACCACTTTCCAACTTCTTGCAACAAAGGGTGACGATGAAGTTGTGACTGCTAGATTAGCCGCCTCTACAGAATATGTAAATCACAATGCATTACCATCATGTATTGGAGTATTACAGCCACATCGAATCCATCGTCACAATATCCATCTTCTTTCCTACAAAGTTTTCAACCACATAAGGTCTCGTAACATGATACGTAGTGAATCTTTTGTGGAAATTCCTTGTTCAGATGAAAGTTTCATAGTTACTTTTGAGCTTATTGCAATGATGACGTACCTCCTAGGATTGTGAAGAAAAACAATTCACTAGAGTTCACCATAGAAGGCTATGCAAATCTCAAGGAGGTTGTTTTCTATACATGGTCAACCTTTCCTGATAGGTATCAACTATCTTCAGGCTCAAGCAATGATAGTCAACTTGTTGGAAAATGGAGAGTGGGACCAACATTTAGATTTCGGTATTTGTTTAATAGCCTATAGCCTTGTGTGTAGGTGCACTTTTCATGGGATTCACACCAGCGGGATCCTGTCCATCATTGTTCTAGATTGGGGATGAGGACTGGTGCAACCCATTTGGAGATGTAAACATTATACCTATCATAAATATGGTGAATTCTGTATGAGAGATATGTGGTGTAATATCTATGGTGAAATGTTTGAACTTTGTAATTTGAAGTTTTTATAAGTAAATATAAATCTAAATCTGGGGAAATCCAAATAGTCTTCTTTGTGTGCTTGCTGAGATTGTTAGCGATTTAGTCCTGACTGTGCACTCTGATTTTGTAGCCTTGTAGTATTATATGTTGATCATGCAGGGCTGCATCACATGACATATTGATGTTATGTTATCAATGGTTTTTGTTTTCTAAGGAAAAAATCTTTATCTTTGATATTTCAAAATTTGAAATCAGAATATACATTTTTTAGCCTATGGGATCTTGAAAAGATGCATATGTTTTATCTTCAAACTATCCTAATAGCTATTTATCCTAGTCTTCCATAATCAACAAAATATTTGGTGAATTCTGTATGACAGATCTGTGGTGTAACATGTATGGTGAAATATGTTTTTTTTTTCCTAGGGAAAAAATCATACATTTCATTTCAGAGCAGAAATAACATACATTCTATATCATCATCTCCTTTACTGCCTCAGTAAATATTAGATATTTCAGTAACTGATAGATAACATTTAGCCTATTTACCATTTTGGCTTCCAAGCCTAAATATGTCAACAAGGACCACTGACCAAAGTATACATAATCAACAATTTAGTTGCAGAGTAGGCCACTGAAAGAGGTTTTGTCAAAAACAATTATGCATTCCTAGCTTGCAATTTTATGCTTATGGCTTACATTTTACACCAAGTGTCCATAATAGTAAAAAAATGTTAAAATTGCACATTTCATAGATCGACTGTGAGCATACGAGGTTAGGTTATATGAAATTAACACAAGGATAGTATTCTCAATATATCTAGCCATCCAATTTTCAAAACCATTTACTATAAACATTTAATAGGATGGTTTGGCTTTCATTTTTATTAATCTAGGTGGATATTTCATAAATACAAGACAACCATGTAGTGTTTATGCACAACATGCACTTTCTGAACCCAAATTGAAAAAATAAATGTATAATAATGTGGAAAATAGTAAATCATACCATTTCCAACTAAAATCACTCAAAAATACTTAGGGCTGGGCGGGCATTTCTCTGATCTGGGTAAAACTGGGTTGAAAGCACAAAAGTTGTCATTTTGTCAATTTAACTTTGGACAAGTGAAACATAATTTTAAAAAACTGAAAGAGGTTTTTGTCAAAAATATATGGACAAATGAAACATAATTTTAAAAAATTGAAAGAGGTTTTTGTCAAAAATATATGGACAAATGAAACATAATTTTAAAAAATTGAAAGAGGTTTTTGTCAAAAATATATCTATCTTCAACCCCATGGTGTTAGTTTCAACTGATGACAATTGTACGGACTGTGGCATGCATTATCCTAAGCCCATTTTTGAATATTTACACACTGTTTTTTACATAACAACTTAGAATTTCAGTCATTAATTTTGAATTTGTCCAAGATACTTGCAATTTTAGTTATTCATGTTCAATTTAACTGCTATGCATTCCTAGCTTGCATTTTTATGCTTATGGCTTGCATTTTACACAAAGTGTCCATATTAGTACAAAAATGTTAAAATTGCACCTTTCATAGGTCGACTGTGAGCACACGAGGTTAGGTTATATAAAATTAACACAAGGATAGTATTCTCAATATATCTATCCATCCAATTTCCAAAACCATTTACTATAAACATTTAACAGGAGGGTTTGGCTTGCATTTTTATTAATGTAGGTGGATATTTCATAAATACAAGACATCCATGTAGGGTTTTTTCAGAACAGGCACTTTCTGAACCCAAATTGAAAAAATAAGTGTATAATAATGTGGAAAATAGTAAACATACCATTTCCAACTATAATCACTCAAAAATACCCAATACTTAGGGTTGGGGGGGCATTTCTCTGATCTGGATAAAACTGGGTTGAAAACACAAAAGTTGTCATTTTGTCAATTTAACTCTGGACAAATGAAACATAATTTTAAAAACTGAAAGAGGATTTTGTCAAAAATATATCTATCTTCAACCCCATGGTGTTAGTTTCAACTGATGACAATTGTACAGACTGTGGCATGCATTTTCCTAAGCCCATTTTTGAATATTTACACACTGTTTTTTGCGTAACAACTTAGAATTTCAGTCATTAATTTTGAATTTGTGCAAGATACTTGCAATTTTAGTCATTCATGTTCAATTTAACTGCTATGCATTCCTAGCTTGCATTTTTATGCTTATGGCTTGCATTTTACACCAGTGTCCATAACAGTAAAAAAATGTTAAAATTGCACCTTTCATAGGTCGATTGTGAGCATATGAGGTTAGGTTATACAAAATTAACACAAGGATATTATTCTCAATATATCTAGCCATCCAATTTCCAAAACTATTTAATATAAACATTTAATAGGAGGGTTTGGCTTGCATTTTTATTAATGTAGGTGGATATTTCATAAATAGAAGACAACCATGTAGTGTTTTTGCACAACAGGCACTTTGTGAACTCAAATTGAAAAGATAAATGTATAATAATGTGGAAAATAGTAAAACATACCATTTCCAACTAAAATCACTCAAAAATACCCAACACTTAGGGTTGGGCGGGCATTTCTCTTATCTGGGTAAAACTGGGTTGAAAACACAAAACTTGTCATTTTGTCAATTTAACTCTGGACAAATGAAACATAATTTTAAAAAACTGAAAGAGGCTTTTGTAAAAATTATATCTATTTTCAACCCCATGGTGTTAGTTTCAATCGATGACAATTTTACGGACTGTGGCGAGCATTTTCCTAAGCCCAGTTTTGAATATTTACATGTTTTTTACGTAACAACTTAGAGTTTCAGTCATTAATTTTGAATTTGTCCAAGATACTTGCAATTTTAGTCATTCATGTTCAATTTGACTGCTATGCATTCCTAGCTTTCATTTTTATGCTTATGGCTTGCATTTTACACCAAGTGTCCATAACAGTAAAAAAATGTTAAAATTGCACCTTTCATAGGTCGACTGTGAGCATACGAGGTTAGGTTATATAAAATTAAAACAAGTATAGTCTTCTCAATATATCTATCCATCCAATTTCCAAAACCATTACTATAAACATTTAATAGGAGGGTTGGGCTTGCATTTTTATTAATGTAGGTGGATATTTCATAAATACAAGACAACCATGTAGTGTTTTTGCACAATAGGCACTTTCTGAACCCAAATTGAAAAAATAAATGTATAATAATGTGGAAAATAGTAAAACATACCATTTCCAACTAAAATCACTCAAAAATACCCAATACTTAGGTCTAGGCGGGCATTTCTCTTATCTAGGTAAAACTAGGTTGAAAACACAAAAGTTGTCATTTTGTCAATTTAACTCTGGACAAATGAAACATAATTTTAAAAAATTGAAAGAGGCTTTTGTCAAAAATATGTCTATATTCAACCCCATGGTGTTAGTTTCAACTGATGACAATTGTGGCATGCATTTTCCTAAGCCCAGTTTTGAATATTTACACACTGGTTTTTACGTAACAACTTAGAATTTCAGTCATTAATTTTGAATTTGTCCAAGATACTTGCAATTTTAGTCATTCATATTCAATTTGAATTCTATGCATTCATAGCTTGCATTTTTATGCTTATGGATTGCATTTTACACCAAGTGTCCATAACAATCAAAAAATGGTTAAAATTGCACCTTTCATAGGTCGACTATGAGCATACGATATAAAATTAACACAAGGATAGTCTTCTCTCTATATCTAGCCATCCAATTTCAAAAACCATTTACTATAAACATTTAATAGAAGGGTTTGGCTTGCATTTTTATTAATGTAGGTGGATATTTCATAAATACAAGACAACGATGTAGTGTTTTTGCACAACAGGCACTTTCTGAACCCAAATTGAAAAGTAAATGTATAATAATGTGGAAAATAGTAAAACATACCATTTCCAACTAAAATCACTCAAAAAGACTAAATACTTAGGGTTGGGCGGCCATTTTTCTGATCTGGGTAAAACTTGGTTGAAAACACAAAAGTTGTCATTTTGTCAATTTAACTCTGGACAAATGAAACATAATTTTAAGAAACTGAAAGAGGATTTTGTCAAAAATATATCTATATTAAACCCCATGGTGTTAGTTTCAACTGATGACAATTGTGCGGACTATGGCGTGCATTTTCCTAAGCCTAGTTTCGAATATTTACACATTGTTTTTTACGTAACAACTTAGAATTTTAGTAATTTTTTTTAATTTGTCCAATATACTTGCAATTTTAGTCATTGATGTTCAATTTGACTGATATGCATTTCTAGCTTGCATTTTTATGCTTATGGCTTGCATTTTACACCAAGTGTCCATAACAGTAAAAAATGGTTAAAATTGCACCTTTCATAGGTCGACTGTGAGCATACGAGGTTAGGTTATATAAAATTGACACAAGGATAGTCTTCTCAATATATCTAGCCATCCAATTTCCAAAACCATTTACTATAAACATTTAATAGGGGGGTTTGACATGCTTTTTTATTAATGTTGGTGGATATTTCATAAATACAGGACAACGATGTAGTGTTTTTGCAGAGTAAGCTATCTACCCGACCATTTGCACCCGGGCCCACCTCACACCGTTGGGTGATAGCTTACTCCGTTACCGTTATCTTTCCGTGAGACCAAGAAAAACAGATCCCAACACCTACTTTCACACCAACTGGGCTTTGGAATTCATCCATACATAAGTTTAGCCATGAAAATTCTTGTTTTTTAAGTGCAAGTTTAAAATTATAAGTTTTGATTGGAATTTTTATGAAAATTGCAAATGTTTTAGAACATAATTGAATTTCAAATTACTTTAAGGTTTTAGAACGCAATTTAGATTAGGTTTAGATTGGTTCAGTCTTAGATTCAATTTGATTTGGTAAATTAGTATTCTTCATTATTGCATTATACGGAGTGTAATAATAGTTTGTTGTAAAATTGATCTGCAATGAAAATGCAAGAAAAGAAGCAGAATCTAGTGTTCTTGGTCTCACTGTCACAAAAAGATAACAAAGTAACGGAGTCAAGTGGGCCCCGATGCAAATGGTCGAGTAGATAGCTTACTCTGTTTTTGCACAACAGGCACTTTCTGAACCCAAATTGAAAAAATAAATGTATAATAATGTGGAAAATAGTAAAAAATACCATTTCCAACTAAAATCACTCAAAAATACCCAATACTTAGGGCTCGATGGGCATTTTTCTGATCTGGGTAAAATTGGGTTGAAAACACAAATGTTGTCATTTTGTCAATTTAACTCTGGACAAACGAAACATAATTTTAAAAAAATGAAAGAGGATTTTGTCAAAAATATATCTATCTTCAACCCCATGGTGTTATTTTCAACTTATGACAATTGTACGGACCATGGCATGCATTTTCCTAAGCCCATTTTTGAATATTTACACACTGTTTTTTACATCACAACTTAGAATTTCAGTCATTAATTTTGAATTTGTCCAAGATACTTGCAATTTTAGTCATTCATGTTCAATTTGTCTGCTATGAATTCCTAGCTTGCATTTGTATGCTTATGGCTTGCATTTTACACGTAGTGTCCATAACAATAAATAAATGTTAAAATTGCACCTTTCATAGGTCGACTGTGAGCATACGAGGTTAGGTTATATACAATTAACACAAGGATAGTGTTCTCAATATATCTAGCCATCCAATTTCCAAAACCATTTATTATAAACATTTAATAGGAGGGTTTGGCTTGTATTTTTATTAATGTAGGTGGATATTTCATAAATACAAGACAACCATGTAGTGTTTTTACACAACATGCACTTTATGAACCCAAATTGAAAAAATAAATGTATAATAATGTGAAAAATAGTAAAAGATACCATTTCCAACTAAAATCACTCAAAATTACCCAATACTTAGGTCTCGGCGGGCATTTTTCTGATCTGGGTAAAACTGGGTTGAAAACGCCAAAAGTTGTCATTTTGTCAATTTAACTCTGGACAAATGAAACACAAGTTTAAAAAACTGAAAGAGGATTTTGTCAAAAATATATCTATATTCAACCCCATGGTGTTAGTTTCAACTTATGACAATTGTACGGACTGTGGTGTGCATTTTCCTAAGCCCATCTTTGAATATTTACACACTGTTTTTTACGAAACTTAGAATTCCAGTCATTTTTTTGAATTTGGCCAAGATACTTGGAATTTTACTCATTCATGTTCAATTTGATTGCTATGCATTCCTAGCTTGCATTTTTATGCTTATGGCTTGCATTTTACACCAAGTGTCCATAACATAAAAAAAAAGGTTAAAATTGCACCTTACATAGGTCGACTGTGATCATACAAGGTTAGGTTATATAAAATTAACACAAGGATAGTCTTCTCAATATATCTAGCCATCAAATTTCCAAAACCATTTACTATAAACATGTAATATGAGGGTTTGGTTTGAGAGTACATCAAAACATGTAGAGAAGAATATTACTCTATTAATATATTACTCAATCGATTACTCTATTTTTTCCAGAATAGTTAGAATGCCAAATTTTTACTCTATTATTTACTCTTACTTATTTTCAATAAGTATACTTAACATGCTAGAAAAATAAGTATACTTAACATGCTAGAAAGTTAACTATATTGAAATTGAAAATGTAAGTTGTGTATAGTTGACTTGAAACACATTTGTAATTTTTATTATAGTTTGGAAAAGTCAGAACACATTTGTAACTTTTATTATAGTTTGGAAACATCAGAACACATTTGTAATTTTTATTTTAGTTTGGAAAAGTCAGCGTGCTGGTATCCTGTGCGTGCTTTCGCGTGCCATCATCCTACAAAATGGAAACAACAACCTCATCTTCCATGCCATCAACTGAAACAGGGGGTTCTAAAGTTGCTAAGATGTTCACTATCAAAAAATTCGGAGAGAGTGCTGAGGCATGGAATGACAAAACCAACTGGCCATAAGGTATTCTAAATGTCCTGGTCAGAGCAGGATTGCATCGTTTTCTTTTCGGTCAGTTCAATTTCAACAATGAAAAGATAGATAATTCCATTTCTAGTTATGATGATGAGTCCAAGGAATTGATTATTTTTGGGAGGAGGGTTTGTTTGGACCTTGATTGTTTTCAGGTGCAATGAAAAATTCCATGCAGGGGGGGAGTAATGTTGACCACCAAGAAAACCCTCAAAGTAGAAAAGGGTGAGATGGCAAACAAAATATGTGGAAAAACGGTTAAGGTTTCCCGAAATGGTTTAAAGATGCAAGATGTTCCACCAAGACTGTACAAAACCTTAAATCAAGTTGTACTTAGGACAATTATGAATCACCACAAGCAAGATATTTTAGGTTATTGTATGAAATTGGTGATTCATTGGGTTGAAGACCTGGCCATAGATGTCCCTCATCTATTGGCAAAAAAATTGCATTTTGTATTGCAGGAGAGCAAAATGAAGAGAGTGAAGCTCAATTACCCTGGTACGCTACAAAAAATTATTGAATTATATCGACCCAGCACTGTAGAAGGAAGCAGATTTAAAAATACATACATTAAGAGGTCGAAACTAGACAAAATTAACCAGGAAGTTCCTCAACAATATCCAAAGGACAATGTACAATTCCATGAAGATCCTTTTGAGTACTATATGGAAGGTATGGGAAGTGACCCTGAAGAATTTGATGCTGTCTCAATTCTAGCCAAATTACATGAAGGCAGAGAAATAAATGTAAACGAGATGCATGATGTTGAGTTTAATGACTAGGAGGAGTATAGTGATGATGATATTTATGCTCGTGCAGAAATGCCACTTATTATATATACACCTCCATAGTTGGGAGTTGAGAAAACTTCCTCTCCGAAATATTTTTCTGATGGTAAAACTGTTTTTAAGCTACTGTTCGATGAAATGTTGCATTTCAGAGAAAAAGCTGAATTTTATAGAAATTTTTTTCCTATTGGTATCTTACCGCAGTATAGAGCATAGAACGCTGTAGGATTAAGCAGATGCAAATTCAGGACCACTTAAAGGTAAGCACTATTTTTCAAAAAGAAACAGTTGCCAAATTCCTTTTTTTGAAGCCTTGTTAAAATTTTCACTATTTACAGGTAATTGCAAGGTTAGAAACATAACACGTAGATATTATGGAATCCTCTATTAAAAATTTTCAAATGCTGGACCTCTTTAAGGTAGGAGGCATTTTTCAATGCTTTTTTCCCAAAAAAAAAGTTGCCAAATTCCATTTTTGAAGTCTCCTAATTTTTTTCCTGTTTATAGGAAATTGCAAGATTACAAGAATCCCTTGTGAAGACCGTGGACAGTTCGAGAAGAA
The DNA here is from genome assembly GCA_001517045.1 of Pseudotsuga menziesii. NCBI lineage: Eukaryota > Viridiplantae > Streptophyta > Pinopsida > Pinales > Pinaceae > Pseudotsuga > Pseudotsuga menziesii. The sequence continues at coordinate 17,951 of LPNX010139774.1, read as the reverse complement.
CAATAGCAGGAAAGGACTCTATTCTCCAGTCTTTGAATAAGGAACTAGAGAAAATTTAGGATGAATTTAGAAAGGAAAATTAGAAATGCAAAGAAGAATATATGGTTGTTCGGAAGAAAGATGAAGAAACCATAAAGAGACTGGAAGATGAGTTGAAACATCGACTGAAGGTTTTGAACATTCCCCCTCTAAGGACTGTTATCGTCTAGGTTGCAATACTTACGACTGAAGTCAATAAGTTGAACCGAATAATTGAAATAATGAAGGCTGTCTTTCAAAACAACCTTGCTGAAGACTACAATAAACATCAACTTGAGATAAATGAATATAGAAAAAAATAGGAAAACATTAAAAACATAATTGCTAAGAAAGATGAAGAGTTGAAAGGAAAAATAGTTGAACTTGAAAAGATTACTACAGAACTACAGACTAGAGGAGTTGAAAAGTTAAAAGAATTTGAAATCGGTAAGGGACAGAGTAGGTATATGATTTCTGGTGAAATTTATGATATGTCAGCACACAAACTGACTTTAATAAGGTATGATAGTTCCCTGCAAAACAGAGAGAAGGCACTGGACGTAGCTTTTAATGCAATACAAGCTCATGCAAAATTCAAAAAGGGGTTACAAAGCTATCATGCCTCCTTAAGAATTCGAGAGAAGTCCTTGACGGATGCTAGTGCAGCAATGAATGCTAGAGATGATCTCTCTGCGTGGTCAACCATAAAAGAAACATTGACAAACAAGCTAGCTGAGAGGGATGATGAGATTAAGGAGCTTAGATTGAAAATACTGGAGGATAGAGAATCACAACATTTGGGATGTAAGTCTGAGATAGACATTAGAGAGAATTTGAGGTCAAAAATGGGCCTCCTAAGAGATGTACTACAAAAATATAAGATATATTAAAATATTATGAGTTAGGAGTTTTATGGGGTAGGTATATATGACAACTCACCTCCTACACTACTTTTTAAGCACAATATAAATAACCATGGTTGAGTTACTTTTTTAAATTGACTATAAATAAAATTAATAAAATAACTCTACAATGATGTGACTAAGATTCATTGTAAATTCCCAAAAGTTTATTGTCCTTTAACATTTATTTGTCTTGAACTTGTAAATAAAATTAAACAAAAATGAATTTAATTTATATGCATAACTAACATATTTATTTCATATAAATATCATTCATGAATTTGATTTATTTTAAAAGTACAAGATTATATATATATATATTAGTTTGACATTATGATATTAAATACAATTGAGTGAATATATAATTTAAAATTAAAAAAACATGAAAATGACAATATATTATTTTATAAAAAAATGTGAAAAGACATTTTTATGAATAATGAGTACTTTACTTGAAAATGACAATAATATTATTTTATTAGAAAGTGAATTGTGAGTAATTTACTTGAAAATAACAATAATATTATTTTATGAGAAAGTGTGAAATGACTTTTATTATGAGTACTTCACTTTATGACCTAAAAGTACTTGTACCACTACCTTGGCTAACTATGGGTTTTCATCCACCATAGAAAATGTGACAAATAAGCATTCTTAACTCATGCAATGCCACCTCAACCATGGGGGATGATGTCATCTACTAGAATGTAATTGGTTGATTTTTATAGTACATTTTGGTCCTTTTGAGGCCCATTTTTGACCTCAAATTCTCTCTAATGAGATCTGAAATCCCAAATCGCCACTCTACAGAAGAACAACATGCTTCAACGAGTAGCAATTGTGTATACTCCAGATAATACCGAATTGAGGGAAAAAGAGTTGGAGATAGAGACAGAGTAGCTCAGGAAAAAATTGACCCAAGTTTAGTCTGAGTTGAAACATGCAAATGATCGTCTTTAGCAAAAGGAAAAGGAAGACGAAGAGAAAAATAATAAGAATGTGGAATTGATGAAGAAGTACATCCAGGATATAGATAGATTGAGGGAAAATTTTCACAAATGTGCAACAAAACTGGAAGAATTAGAACATGCACCTGCTGCAGCTTCTGAAGAACCAGAAGCTTCTAGACAAGGCAAGAGACTATAATGTACAAATTTAACTTCTCTGGAAAATGATGACTTGCAGCCTAGAGCTATGGAATAACATTATTTATATATGTTGTGTATGTAAATACATTTCAAGTTTTAATACATAAATTTATGTGTATGTGTGTGTGTGTGTGTGTGTTTTTCTCGACAATGTATATGTTTTTGATGCATTTAATGTGAATGGTAATTTTGAATTTAACTTTTCAATAAGTGTACATAACAAGCCAGAAATTTAACAATATTAAAATTGAAAACTTAACTTGTGTACTGTAGGCATATATATTTGAATTTGTAAGAAATTAAAAGAGTGGCAATGATTAGTGGATATGAGATATCAGTAGATTTGGTGACATAGATAGATCCTATTTGCTTGCTTGGAACTGTGGATATTATAGGGATATTATGGGGATGATGGATTGAGAACTTTCAAGTTCTTTATGAGAATTTCAATGCCATGTATTGTTGTATTTATCTAAGTTTCTTTATCTAATGAAACTGAAATTCCAATTCTGGAACAATGTCATACAATTCTACTCATGCAACCAAATTTCAGCGAATAACCCAAAGTTGTAATGCCTATAGACTTGGCCTAAAAAAGACAAAAATTTACAAAATATAAGCAAACACAGAAAACAACTGTAATTTTATCACTGAAAACAAAAATTAAATATTTAATATGCCCTCCAGCATTTGTTACATTTCCAAAATTTGGTAACATAAATGTTAGCACAATAGAATAAATTTTCAGTACGACAAGATCACTAGAAATGCTTATTGCAACATAAGTTTCTTTCACCATTTTGCATACAATGTTGCATTTCGATCCTCTAGGAATTTTTTCTTTTTGGCTTGTCTCACACTTCTTATAATGACATCAATTTTTATAGGATTCCCAACATCAATCTTTTGGATATCAACTACTGCCCCTTGAATTTCTTGTTTTTCACCACTCTACCCTGTACCATTTACCGAGGATGGAACACCCTTTTTATTGTGAGTCATAGCCTCCATCATTGGCATATCAATAATAGCCGCTCCATACACTTCTTGTAATTTATTGATTTTCCCTACTTCATTTCTTGAGGATGAAACACTGATTTTAAAGTAATTTTCAGTCGCCATCATAGGTATTTCAACATCCAGTTGCCCCATTCAATTCTTGTGTTTGATCAGTTTGTGCTACCACTCTCCTCTTGGATGAAACACTTATATTTTTATTGTTATTTCTTCTTTGAACATTATTTTTTTCCTTGCGCCTTCCGAAGCGATGTGATTCGAGAAAATCCTCTTCACCATATTTGCTTATTGGCCTTGATCTTGGAAGATGATTACTGAACTGCGGGAACATATTAGTATTTAGTAGTTAAAAACATATTATGAGTCGTCACACCATAAAATGAAAGCATAATTAGAAACCATTTAAAATTAGGGCATACTTACTGTTGGTGGTGCAATCAGTGATTTCTTAGATTGTCTTCCCAAGACTGAAATAGTTGTTTTACTTGGTTAGAAGTGACATCAGGGAAGCAGGATGCCAACTGTGCTGCAGTTTCGTCATTTAGTGGACTTCTTGTCTTTTCATATTCAACACGAAGTTGACATCTAATATTGGAAACCAAAAATCTTCTTTCTTTAAAATTTTGGAAAGTACCCTCTGATCTCATAACCAGTTTGAAAAATTGTGCCCGCATCTCAATTACAAGACACATTTTTTCATGTTCAAATGTGTTTCTATACTCCTTCACAACTCCTCTTCCTCCTCCTTGGTTGTTGTTCAAATTTTTCATTTCCCTATGCTTACGTTCTATTACTTCATTCCTTAACCATCCTAAAGTATAAGGATGAGCAGCCCTAGTCATCTAAAGAGAATGGGCCCCTTGGATATGCATATAAGGAACCATCTCATCTCCTAAACAACAAGAACACAACCAAAGCCACTCACTAGCAAGGAATCCAATCATGCAATGATAGTGGATCAAATTTTATGTCGTGAATGAAATAATACCACCATGCTGAAAAACATAATACTATGCACTTAGTATATATTTGCATACTTTTCCTCATATTCATATTTATCATCCCCTACACACCCTTGCAATTGCACCATGTGGAATTCTTTATAACAATTCCACATCCTCACCAACTTTTTATACTTTTCTTCATCTAGTAGGCCTTCAATAACCTACAAGCACAACATTTCATTGTACATGATACACTACTTAATTTTCTATTAAAATTGCATAAAAATAAGAGTGAATTTCACTCTTGTGCCATCATAAAATCATCACTTATTGTTAGTCAAGATCCACATTAAAAATATTGGATATGCTAACATAATTATTAAAACTTTAAAATACCCTCATGCCGAATGAGGATCTTGCCTGATGCGGATCCATCTGATTGCCCATAGTTAAGATCGTTGTACTCTTGGCCTTTATGATGGTATGGTTCCTCGGTCTTACATGGAACACCAATTTTCTCCATCACCTCCCAAATTTGAAAAAAATTTGTTTCCTCAATCGCTCTAGTTGGATGAACCTTGTCGTAATCTTGTGCAATTTTTAGAATTTCACGAAACATCTTCAAAATAGTTCTAATTCTGGCATGGCGAGCACAATATACAAGGTTGGACATTGAGCCAGGAATCAACTGTAATAATTTGGCAGCACATGTTTCACTAGGTACGAGTTAGTTAAATAATAATAATTTCCATTTATAGTAAAGAGATAATTCTGAAAACATGTACCTTTTGATCATTTGTTCTATTCATGAGATACTTTTTGGTAATATTCAATTCTCTATTGCATAAGGCTGGTTGAATGTCTGTAATACACTTATCCAGCTTTTCTTCCCATCCTTCAATGCTTTGTTCAAAGCAGGATTCAATTCCTAAAGTCTTAACACAAAGAAAGATTAAGAAAGTCATGGCAAGATATCATCAAAAATTAGTAAACTTTTAATAAATATGTAAAAGGTACTATGAGCAAGTTCGGTGACATTGCATAAAACTTTGAAATGCTATGAATAGTACCCCCATCTTGAATTTTGATTTTATCTGTAACCATGTGTATAGCTTTTTTATGGCATATGCACCAAGGACAAAAATTATTCCCCATTGGAGAAACATTATTATTGCATACTAAACTGCATATGGCCACTAGATCATGGCACTCGAACAAATTCACTTCCACTACCCTTCCATCTGACATTAGAATCTCGTCTTGTGAAAGTTTGTTTATCTGATTCATTAAGCTGTCCTCATTTGTAGGATCAACACCATGTGCTAAAACATGTTTATATTCTTCCTTTCCATCCCATTTTCCAAGGCTTACACAAGCCATCAAGCCACTATCTTCTAGTAACTCAAATAATATCTCACATACCTGCCCACCTCAATCATAATGTACACAAGAATCAATACCAAGTTTGAAAGAAACTTCAATGACTCTACTTCCAGTCCTCTTTTCATAGGAATCAACGATAAAGGAAGCATATGACTTTACTTGCTTCACTCTAACTCCATATGTGAGACCATCAGTTCTCTCCCAAACCATATTGATATCCTTAGCTTCTTTGCTCCACTTTTTCATCTCCTTGGAAATTGAAGGTGGACTAACCCCTTGCAATACACCATGACAGTCAATCTGCTTCAGACATTGCAAAGCCTTATGGCTCATGCTTGATTCAATAAAGACACAAGCCATATTCCTAGGCATAAAATCATTACGGATCTCTTGCATAACAATTGATCGAAGTTTATGAAGCAGTCCATCTAGGTGTTCAAGAACATCCTCAAACTTAGAATCTTCACTATAGTTTTTGCTCATGAAGTACCCAATTTTAGAAATAATGTCATTTTCATCTACATCTTCAAGTGACTTCGCAGAGAACCATCTACCAATTTCCTTAATTTTTTTGTTCCCTTCATTTACTCTGCGGTTAAACCATCCAGACCATTTCTTAAGACTCAATAAGGATGTCCTTAAGCGGTTTCCTGTTGACCTTCTAGTTACAAAATTTGTAGTTTGATCTGTTGAACACCCTTCAAGCATTTGTACTGAATCTTGTACATCTACTTAATTTTGATTTTTTGTAGGTGCATTTCTATCCATTTGTCCTTCTGGAATTTCTATTGAAGCTTCTACATCTGCAGAATTTTGATTTTTTGTAGTTGCATTTCTATCCATTTGTCCTTCAGGCATTTATACTGAAGCTTGTACATTTGTAGAATTTTGATTTTCTGTAGTTGCATTTCTATCCATTTGTCCTTCAGGAATTTGTACTGAAGCCTGTACATTAGTAGAATTTTGATTTTCTGTAGGTGCATTTCTAGCCATTTGTCCTTTAGTCATTTCTATTGAAGCTTGTGCATCTGGAGAATTTTGATTTTTTGTATGTGCATTTCTATCCATTTGTTCATGAAAGGTAGTTCTTTCAACTGTTTCATGACTTCTAGTTGTATCCAACTTCTCAAGGGATGCATGTTCAAATTATTGTCCACTAGGTAGTATTACACTTTCATTCCCTTCAATCGTAACCGGAGACAAAGGAAACCTAGGTTATTGAGCAAAACAACCTTCTATACTTTGATACAAATTATTTGTAATGGCAGCATCATCAACAATTGATCTTTGAGGGACATTTCGAACCACATTATGTGAATCAGAGTTAATAGTATGGTCAAGAGTTATTGTAATACCCCGGTTTTAACCCCGCTTGCATTAAAGTACATAGGATACATATGTTGTAAATAATCTTGGTGCGGAGCTAAAGGCCAAGGCCCCACCATAGATTTTGTTATGTTGTGTTTCTGATTAGGAATGGTCACCGATGGTATATCGGGACATGCGGCATATATTTAATTGTGGCATCATGTAAACACACATTTTAATTAAATAACCCAACTAGCTATGTTCGCAGCAACTAAATTGAGAAGGGGCATGATTCCAAAAGATAAGGAAAGGGGGATGTGGAACATTGAGTCACGGGGGGGAAGCTATGTGTCACCACCACCCTTGGTTATTCCTTTTTGTTAGTTGAGGCAGCGATTGGCTGGCAGGAAGAACACTACCACACCCATGCTTGCTCTCCTCTCCACGACATAGGGACCGTTCTTCCCACTCCCTCGGATCATGGTTGTTCGTCTTCCTCATGCAGGGCGGGGATAAAATGTTTTACCATCCATTGTGTTGGGGGTTCGCCTCCCCTCTCTAGCGCTAATTGCTCGTCTGTAGTTCTGTTCTTTCCATCCACACAGGGAACCAACTTCTTCCTCCACGCATTGGACGATGTATAGTTTTTCATCCATCATAGTGGATCATGAGCGGAAGTTATTGGGATTTTTCCCACTGATTGATGGGTGCGGTTTTCCCCATGCATTGTTGACTGAGTTACCTTTACAATGCGGCATTGGTAGAAGATCGCGGTGATTTTTCCTGTGAATCCACGTTGAGATGTGAATGTTGGCCATGTCTTTTTACCCATTTTCTGGTCTGTGTAAGTCTCACAACGATGGTATTGAAGATTGGTTTGCTGTGGGTTCATGTGAGTGTGTTAACTGATGTTGCCACGATGGCTTGACTGTGTTTTTCCCTGTAAACACTCGATAGCTGTTTGGCTGCTTGCATGCAGTGGATTTGTCCCCGGACTATTTTGGGTTGGTGAATGAGGGCCTGAGGTGCTTGATAAACCTAGTGGGTTGAGAACCACACAGATAGAGCTACTGAGCTGGATTTCTTCTCCACCACCCTTGAAGAGCACTGGAGGGAAGATCAGGGTCTAAGGGACTGCGTTGCAGAGAAGGGACTAACTTCCTTGTGTTGGGTGTGTGTGGGTGTTCTAGAATCCAAGCTGGTTCTGGTGTTGGTGTCTGCAGCTCTTTAGGGAGGTCACCAACTTAGCATTAGCCTTTCCCAGCTCCTGGATGGCCTGATAAACCCAACTTTGTTGGCTTGGATGATCTACTGTTCGCCTGATAAACCCAACTGTGTTGGCTTGGCTGAACTATGTACCCTTGTGGTGTTGTTATCCTTAGCTATGTGTAAGCCTGTTAGTTCCTTATTCCTTGGGGAGTCATGCCCGGCTCGGGGGTGGCAGCGTTGCTGAGAGGTTTAAGAGCACGCGGGCCTATGGTTGGGTGGAACGTTGCAGCGACGTAGCTGGTTGTGGAACAAGCTCTTAATAAGATAAGTATTCTTGCCTAACTTGTATCTGCAACTATAATAACCATTGATGAACGATGTTATACATGTTAAATGTTGATTTGTATATGCATGAGTGTTGAGCGGTATGTTTTGCTTCCGTTGTGTATATGAAAGATTATGCTTGTAATATGTTTATGTCTTTAAGTTTCATGCCTTCAACATTATATGTATGCATGTTCATGTTCATGGGGCTAGATGCCCGGATGGTTTGGCATATAGTAGCATCCTCTTCGCCGGTCGGAGGGTCGGGGATGTTACGGTTATATCTTGTACATTACCATTGCCCTCAATTGTAATTGGAGTCAAATGCTGCCTAGGTTGTTGACAAACATTGTTATTTGTCACACATTGCTTACATGCAGGACATCTAATTTCAACAGTTGCTGCATGATTGCTTGTTGTTTGATGGAAATTCATAGTATTATTTTCTGGTATGGAGTTCTGATCCGTAAGTGCATGACATTATTGACGGACAACACGAATAGCAACTCTTTTACCCCCAGCAGGAGTGAATTGAAGGACAATATCATGTGGGGGGGAAATTGGAATATTATTCAATTCTACTTCCTTGCGTTGACCTCTTTTTCGAGGAATATTTTGTTGAGATGTCTGGTTTGAATGACCCATTGATGAATTATTCTGGAAAATCAACAAAATAATCAACATTGATACACAATCTAGTTTTTTTGTATAAAAAATAATTTTTATGGCTCAAAAAGAAAATATGAAATAGTACAAGAACATGGGAGGAGGAAACATATATTCTCCAACTTAAGCCACGTAAAAATACCTAAGGATGGAACTTATGCTTGCATTTTAGTGGACGAAGTGGGCATTTCACATTTACAAGGCAGCCTTGCAATGTTTTTGCACAACAATTTTTTTTTAGCCAAGATTAGAAAAATAGAAGTACAGTAAGGTGTAAAACAATAAAAAACACCATATCCAACTGAGATCACCCAAAAGTACTAAAAAATGAGTGTTGGGCGTGCATTTCACAGACCTAGTCTAATAAAGTTCAAAACATAAAAAATGCAATTTTCAAAAATTTATGTACACATAATAAACATATTTTAAAAATTATGAAGAAGGTTTTTGTCCATACTATATATAGCTCCATGGCTTTAGGTTTTCAAAATCACCTCTATAAACATTATGGCAGGAATTTTTCTAATCCAATTTTTATAGATTTACACTCTGCTTTTACAAAACAAAATTGTGAATTTAGACATTCTTTTCAATTATGACCATGCTACTTATAAATTATGATAAGTCATATATGTATAATACATTTAGTATGATATAAATAGAATACTATCTTGAGGCCGTGGGCCCGCTACAAGATCCTCATGCAAATGTTATGAGACATATCTAGACTTCATGCAAATATTATGAGACGTATTTGGACATGTGTAAGAACATGGTAGGAGAAACATATATTCTCCAACTTAAGCCACTTAAAAATACCTAAGGATGGAACTTATCCTTGCATTTTAGTGGACTAAGCGGGCATTTCACATTTACAAGGCAACCTTGCAATGTTTTTGCACAACATAATTTTTTTTAGCCAATATTAGAAAAATAGAAGTACAGGAAGGTGTAAAAAAATAAAAAACATGAAATCCAACTGAGATCACCCAAAAATACTAAAAAATGAGGGCTAGGCGTGCATTTTACAGGCCTAGTCAAATAAAGTTCAAAATAGAAAAATTGCAATTTTCAAAACTTTACTGTACACAAAATAAACATATTTTAAAAATTCCGAAGAAGGTTTTTGTCCATAGTATATATAGCTCCAGGTATATGGCTTTAGGTTTTGAAAATCACCTCTATAAACATTATGGCAGGCATTTTTCTAAGCCCATTGTTACAGATTTACACTCTACTTTTACAAAACAAAATTGTGAATTTAGACATTCTTTTCAATTATGACCATGCTACTTATAAATTATGATAATTCATACATGTATAATACTTATAGTATGATATAAATAGAATACTAGCTTGAGGTTGTGGGCCCACTACAAGATCCTCATGCAAATGTTATGAGACATATATGGCCTTCATGTAAATATTATGAGACATATTTGGACATGTGTAAGAAAATGGGAAGAAGAAACATATATTCTCCAACTCAAGCTACTTAAAAATACCTAAGGATGGAACTTATGCTTGCATTTTAGTGGACTAAGCGGGCATTTCACATTTACAAGGAAACCTTGCAATGTTTTTGCACAACAGTCATGTTCTTAGCCAAGTTTAGAAAAATAGAAGTACAGGAAGGTGTAAAACAATAAAAAACACCATATCCAACTGAGATCACTAAAAAATACCAAACAATGAGGGCTAGGCGTGCATTTTATAGACCTAGTCAAATAAAGTTCAAAACAGAAAAATGCAATTTTCAAAACTTTACTGTACTCAAAATAAACATATTTTAAAAATTGTGAAGGAGGTTTTTGTCCATAGTATATATAGCTCTAGGTATATGGAATTAGGTTTTTAAAATCACCTCTATAAACATTATGGCGGGCACTTTTCTAAGCCCATTTTTACAGATCTACACTCTGCTTTTACAAAACAAAATTGTGAATTTAGACATTCTTTTCAATTATGACCATGCTACTTATAAATTATGATAATTCATACATGTATAATACATATAGTATGATATAAAATAAGCTGGCAATTCCGTAGAGAGATGCTTTTAGCCTTTGGATTCTCACCATCTTGGGTGAATTGGGTGTTAGATTTAGTCTCTTCAATCTTCTTTTCTGGTGCAGGGGTTCGGACCAAAACCAACCCAACCAGCACCTCCAGGATCTTCAGCTTCCTCCACTTGGCAGGATCTCCAAATTTAGCTTTAAACGCCAAATTCCACACTAAAATAGCCTTCCTGCAATTTTCCTTCCGCCTCCGCCTTTCCGCAACAGGCGTTCTACAACTCCGTTTCCACAATAGTTTCCGTAGGCAAGTTGTGGGATGCGGGATGCGGGATGCCAAATTCCCAAAGTTGCACCTCCGCAACTTTCTTCCCGCAATTCTTTCCCCGTAATATTTTCCGACCGTTAGATCTTTTCGTTGCGGCCTTCACCACATCCGTCGATTTGCCTTTTTAGGCGGATCGCCCAAACCTTGGCGGATCTGTTATCTCCCTTGAAACTCTAGTTGCGGATTCCTCCTGGACCATTATATCTACATCTGCGGGTCAAATCTCCACCATATGTTTTCTACAAACACTCGTTAAGTTAGAAAAATTGTTTTCTGCATGGATTTGATCAAAGAATTGATCAATCCGACTTTCAACCCCTTCGATCCATCATTCTAGTCCTCCTATGCATCCTATGCATGCATCTACCCTATCCTTCAACTATTCCAACAAAATCCAACTCTTAAACCAACAATTGCAGAGAAATCTATAAATATTCATGAAAATGCCGAAATCGCTCTACACAGCTACGCTGCTCAAATTAATGCATACATCTAGACTAACAACACTCAAAACACATGGCTAACTTATATTCAGGAAATAAAATAAAATACACACAACTCTTGGCCCTCTTTCATCCTCCTCAAATATTTACAAGTCGGTACAGACACAGGTCTGGCCGCCTCTCTGCAAAATGCAGTTTTCTTTTGAAAGATGGAACCCTTTCAAGCTCTACAACCTAGCTATTTAATCTGCTCTGCTACCCCTCTACGAGTGGTCCTGCAACTAAAACAAACTACTACAAAGCATGATGAAACATCCTTGTCTAAAACAAACAACCATCGGCTTGATCTCCACGCAGGGAGTCACGACTCGCTATTATTCCTACAACTCTGACAACCTATGACTAAGCAGAATGACTCATCACTATCTAGAATATTCATAAAAACATAGGTTATTTTACAATGAAATAGTCTAGGGATTATTAAATCAAAATGTGTAGACACCTTCCTAGGCCTGATCTAGCATTGAACTTGGAATTTGAAATGGAAAGCAGGATGATCCTGCATCAGACTCCCAAGAAAAAGAAATATGACCTCTAGGTCATAGTCTACCAGCTACAATATACCTGGATCCCAAACTTTGTTTTGTAGTGGTTGTTGTTCATTAATCCTGTAATGAACTTCCCAGTCTTCCACAGTCATCCAAATAACTTCATGTACCTCATCATTACCGTTCCTCTTACATCTCTGCACGAGGTTCCATAACTCATCTATCTCCTCATCCAGTCTATTTCTTTGCTGAAATTTTACTGTCTAGATGCCCTCCTCCACTGCGACCTTCATTTGCTTAGAAGTATACAGAAGTTCCAAATCCTTCCTCCATTGTTGTAATACAATAATGTCATTGCCGCACCTTTCAACATCTTCCTCCCAATCTTGAGCGGCCATATTGTCTCTCAAGTCAATTTCTTCCTCTGCATTTTCCTTTAGCAAATGAAAGGAAATTTTACTGCCATTAGGCAACCATGCTTCATCATTCACCATCCCAACTATCCATTTGCAGAATACCTGTAACAAAGTCAGCAAATAGATATGTAAAATATAGACATTCCACATGTCCATGATTTTACCTTCATCTTCATCCTCTTCAAACTATTGGACAATGTTCAACAACTGTCATTTTGTTCCACCTGCGTAACTTGCAGTGAAACACATATTTTCAGTTTGGAAAACATAAGGCACTTCATCCTCAACTGATGCCTTCTCCTCCATCTTTTCATGTTGCATTATTTCTTCAAAATAGTCTTTTAGATCCTCAGTAGACCTCACTTCAACATCCTCTTCTCCCATCTCATACTGATATGAACACCTTGCCATGTCCAAGAGTTTAACAGAAAAATATGTATCAGCATCATCTTTCTCTTCTTCAAGGTACACACCTTGCTCAGGTTCACACATCACGTGAACTTTCTCATGCTCAGCTACCCTGAGCATTTCCTCTTTCTTCACCCAAAAACTATGCTTGTGCTTGAGATCCTTGGCACATAACCTCTTTACAGGCCATTACACCTTCTTCTTCAACCTCCATACATAATACTAACCTCCTGTAGCTTCCTCATGCAACAATTCAGTCACTTTACTAAGCCTCTTCTTTAGCTCAGTAACCTCTCTGTCAAATTTGCTTTGACTCATCCTCTTGACACCATTTTCTCTGAAATCTTCCATTTTTCTACTGTGGCTTCCTTTTGAACTCTTTAGATGACTTTCAGTAGCCACCTTCCATACCACCTCCATGAGCTTTCCCATACTCATGATGAACTGCAAACAAGCCTACCCTCTCAACACCTCATCAAGATTCCTCTTACTTGTTATTGGCATTTTCTTAGTTCTGACACAGAACCTTTGAGCACTCCCTATGCTCTCTACAGGATTGAAATTTGCATTCATTTCCTACAACACTCTGCTGTGAGGGTTCCCATACCACTGTCTTCTTTTCATTCCTCTATTCAGAAATCAACATTCTGAACCCAAATTGCAAATTAATATTGCAAGATTCCTCTCCATAGTGTGCAATTTTTTTTTGTTGCACCGGCTCTGATACCAAAAATGGTGCAGGGGTTCAGATCAAAACCAACCCAACCAACACCTCCAGGATCTTCAGCTTCCTACACTTTCCAGGATCTCCAAATTTAGCTTTAAAGGCCAAATTCCACACTAAAATTGTCTTCCCACAATTTTCCTTCCGACTTCGCCTTTCCGCAACAGAGTTTCTGCAGGTGGGTTGTGGGATGCGGGATGCCAACTTCCCAAAGTTGCACCTCCGCAACTTTCTGCCCAAAATTCTTTCCCCGCTATATTTTCCGACCATTAGATCTTTTCGTTGTGGCCTTCACCACAACTGTCGATTTTCCTTTTTATGCGGATCGCCCAAACCTTGGCGGATCCATTATCTCCCTCGCAACTCTAGTTGTGTATTCCTCTAGGACCGTCACATCTACATCTGTGGGTCCAATCTCCACCATTTGTTTTCTGCAAAAACTTGTTAAGTCAGAAAACTTGTGTTCTGCGCAAATTTGATCAAAGAATTGATCAATCAGGCTTTGAACCCCTTCGATCCATCAGTCTAGTCCTCCTATGCATGCATCTACCCTATCCTTCAACGATTCCAACAAAATCCAACTCTTAAACCAACAATTGTAGAGAAATCTAAAAATATTCATGATAATGCCGAAATCCCTCTACACAGCTATGCTGCTCAAATTAATGCATACATCTAGACTAACAGCACTCAGAACACATGGCTAACTTCTATTAGGGAAATAAAAGCAAATACACCCAACACTTGGCCCTTTTTCAGCGTCCTCAAATATTTACAAGTCGGTACAGGCACAGGTATGGCCGCCTCTCTGCAAAACACAATTTTCATCTGAAAGATGGAACCCTTTCAACCTCTAAAACCTAGTTATTTAATATACTTTGCTACCCCTCTACGAGTTGTCCTGCAACTAAAACAAACTACTACAAAGAATGATGAAACATCCTTATCTGAAACAAACAACTGGTGGCTTGATCTCCACGCAGGGAGTCACGACTTGCTATTATTCCTACAGCTCTAACAGCCTATGACTAAGCAGAATGACTTATCACTATCTAGAATATTCATAGAAACATAGGTTATTTACAATGTAATAGTCTAGGGATTATTAAATCAGAATGTGTAGACCCCTTCCTAGGCCTGATCTAGCATTGAACTTGGAATTTGAAATGGAGAGCAAGATGCTCCTGCATAATTTTCCATTCTAATTAATGGACCCCCCTTGACCACTTTTTCCAGATCACGAGGCATCAAGAAGGGGGACCCTTTATCTCCTTACCTTTTCATCATTCTTATTGAAGGTCTTGGGAGATTCATCAAAGCTCATGCGTAAGAACATCACATTCAAGGGCTCAACCTCACCTCCAATGGAACTCCTCATTCTCATCTTCAGTTCGTAGATGACACCATGTTAATGGGGAAATCCTTTGTAATAGAAACAAAATCCTTCAAGATCATTCTAAAAAATTTCGGGGAAACCTCTGAGATGTCTATCAACAACCTCAAGTCACAAATATTTTTCTTCAACACTCTAATTCTTACTCAGCTTCGCATCACAAGGATCTTGGGCTTCCAGAAGACCTCCCTCCCCTCCAAATTTCTCGGCGCCCCCCTCATTGAGTTAACCCTCAAGAACTCCTCTTGGAAAGACCTTTTAGCCAAGCTGGAACTTAAGCTTTCCTCGTGGAATTTTTGGGCTTTGAATTTCCCAGGTTGTCTCATCCTCCTAAAATCTATCCTCATAGCAATGCCTCTGTACTTGTTCTCTATTATGGCGGCTCCTCAGCATGTACTAAAATCCATTCGCAATATTCAGAGAAATTTCCTATGGGGGGGAGATTTGCAACATAGGAAATTGCCTCTTGTGGCATGGAAAATGCTCTACAAAGACAAAAGAAAAGGAGGTTCGGGCCTCAGGGACCCTCTCATCTTCAACAAGATCCTAGCGCAAAGTTGTGGTGTAGATGCCTCACAGAACCAACCCTTTCTTGGGAAAACATATGGAGAGACAAATATGCTAAGGATGTGCCTCATGATGATCTCATGCTAATGGAGTCGATGCAAAGAAGACATCTTAGATCTAAGGGGCTAAACTCATGTATTCCTAGAATTCACCCCAACTTGAGGCATTCCAATGGAATTTTGATTGATCAAGGGGATGGGTGTTCTGTATATTGAGGAGGTTTTGAGGTTATGGCTTAAATATGACAAGGTAAAGACACAATATTTTTACTCGGGGGAAGTTATAAATTTCAAATCATCTTTGTATTTTAAAATGAGTTTGTAATATAGTGTTGGATTTTGATGATCAATAGAAATTACGTTTTATTAGTTAAAAAATGGCACTAACTATTTTCCTTGATAATTCCATTACATAAAATATTTTAGGATATCAATGCAATTTATATATATATAGAAGAGGTGTTAGTTTCAAACCTTTCACTTCCAATAATAAACTATTCCCTATAAATTAATTAGAAGTAAAATTACCGTTTAAAAATGGTATCGGTGGATGACAACAATCATATATATATAAATATATATGGTGTAATGGTTCAAGAGTTGAGGCAATATTAATTAGTATGCACAAGTTCATGGCTAAAGTTTAGTTCAAGATGGATTGCTCAAGTTTTTAGGTTCCCTATGTTCACATGAACTATGTTAAAGTTAGCAAAATTCTCTCTCTCTCTCCATCTCTCTCTCTCCCTCTCTCCCTCTCTTTCCTTATCCATGATTTGGAGTTTTCAATTTGTCATACTTGCAATTGGTATTTTTTTGTTGTCATTGCTTTTTAAATTACACATACATTTACTTTCTAATTACATTGGAAATCTCTCAAAGGCTACATTGAAATCTAAGTCTTTATTATATCCAACATTCTTAAAAATTTACAAATACAAACCTACCAACATTCATTGAAAAATGTGTGTTCTATTTGCATCCATTCATAAGATATTCTTACTAACATTTAGTTAGTACATTTTATATGTTTATATTGTTCTTTTCTTGCCTTCAATTTGCACGCCTACACATATTTTGCAACTCGAAAGCCAAATATATATCAAGAAAAGTTTCCTTCCTTACTATCTAATCTTTTTCAAAAGTTAAATTACCAAATATATTTTGTTACTTGTTTTGCTAGATTCACTAGTCCTCACGTGCTTTTATTCATCAAATACATATTAAAAAAATGATTACCCAACAAAATCTCAAATAAATTAAAAATAAATAATAATGACCTAACAAAATATCTAAGTGAATTATTAAATTCTACACTTGTACATTTCACACTATTCCAATCCCACACAGAATTTGACAATAAAACATTTTTTATCTTTCCACCTTACACCTTTAAATGCAATTCTTTGTTTATTTATGTTATACACTGAAGTTCAAAATTCAAAAAATTATTTACTCCAAAACCTAAGACCAAAACAAATATTAAAACCTAACATTTAACCTCACACTCTGCCCTAAAGTTTTATAACCTCACATTCTTGACATTCTTTCGTTGTCACCTCGGATTCTTTCGTGGCGAAGACACGCAGGAGATTTACATACAATAGGCACTTTGCTTCTAGGTTCGGCTGTTACATGTATCTCTGTATCTCTGTATCTGAATCTGCTCTCACAATCTACAAGTGGATAATCTCGATCTGAATCTACTCTCACAATGAGGAGGACATTGGTTTTCATTTCGATCAGACTTCCTTCAATCCCCCTTATCACTTTTCCTGGCAAAGCCTTCCGACCCTCCTCTCGCGCTTCATACTCCTTCCATCCCTTCAATGCCGAGACAGAGAAGCGCATCAAAACTCTCTGTAAAACCAACAGCCTTTCAGAGGCACTGGAAACCTTCAAGCAAATGCTTTCAGCTAAATCTATTCCCGACCTCACCACCTGCAATTTTCTACTAAGTAGCCTTGTCCGAGCGAACCGACATGAATTAGCATTGTCTCTCTACAAACATTTGATTGAATTAGAAACTACTCCAGATCTTATCACTTTTAATGTTGTCATCAATTGTCACTGTCAAACAGGTAGAATGGATCGTGCATTTGAAGTGTTTGACGAAATGATAGCACATGGGTATGTTCCAGATGTTATAACTTTTAGTACCCTGATGAAAGGGCTTTGCCGGGAGGGCAGAATA
>LPNX010139771.1:261055-290037 GCA_001517045.1 Pseudotsuga menziesii | reverse complement strand
TTGAATAATTTATATCATCCTCCAACATGAAGGCAAACACAGTGAATAAAACAAATGATAGGAGGAAATGAGCAGAGCATAGAGCCTATGTCGTTTGACTTTGTGGCAAACGACTTCTCTTGTGATATTTGAAACATGCATGCAACAGTGGTAACCATTTTGCCAAAAGTATGACTTCACTGAAAGGTGTATGATTTCATGGACGAGACCAGAAATAAAATACATATAAAAATTGTTGTTTTCTAGTTTTCATGGATTATAGTTTATTTAATTCTTGCCCCTCCCCTTATAGTGCCAGCCATGGTTTTTTATGTTAGAAACCTTTTTCCAGAATTAATAAATTATTACTAAGCTTGAAAAATTCAGTTAATTGATTAGGCATTACAGAACCACATTTGGAAAATTTCAGTTGTTGACAACGTATATTATTAAAGCTTTTTTAATCCAAAGTACTTTTAAAGTTTTATCTCTGAAAATTAAACCAGCTAGTTTTCAGCTTTGCATTATTTCCAGTTATTATATTTATAAAAGTTATCTGTTTATTGATTAAAATTAAAATTTTGTTGTGAACAATTCATTTCATTCTAATGTTGCGAATGCAATCTTCATCTGGCCAGGTCACCACACTTCTCCTTTAATTGCTCTGTTTTAAGTAGTGTTTCACTAAAATGGGACTGTAACTAACTCGCTCTAACCTGAACCCTTGCTCTTTAACTGAATTTAGTTGGATGGTGAATCCAGATTTTCGATGTAATTTCTTTAAAGATGAATACAGAATTTAGCAATTGGAAAAATAAATTAAGGAATATTTGGAAGCTTACCAAACTTTAAAAGCAACTGTAATTTCTTTAAAGATGAATACAGAATTTAGCAATTGGAAAATTAAATAAGGGAATATTTGGAAGATTATCAGACATTAAAAGCAACTTACTTTTAGAATATAAAGTTTACAAATCATGAAATTAATGCAGGAAAAAGTTGAAATAAGAAAATTTTGGAATAAAATTAAACACATACCATCACCATTATCATTGGCCCAAAGCACAATGAACACATATTTGACAAGAGGCAAAAGCATGAGCGAGTAAATTATGAGAGACAGAGCACCAAGAACATCATCTGGATGACGGATTCCATCTGTAAAAGTGCTAGCAAACACATAAAGGGGAGAAGTTCCTATGTCTCCGTAAACGACCCCAATACTCTGAAATGCCAACTGGAGAATGGAGGCCATTGTGAGCAGATTCTGCAAAGAAAAAGAAAAAAACAGAACAATCACTCCCAGATTAAACGAAGTAAACACCACCATGAATTTTTGCAGTTTCAATTAACATTAATTTCAATACGGACCAACCTAACAAGTTTCTTAAACTCACAAATTCAAATTCATGAAGAAGAAAAACGTTCTATAAAGTCCTAATTAGCCGAAATTCAAAGCTCCAAGCCTTGCAATACAATATGCAAATGATTATTAATACTAACCGAACCATGACGAGCCATTCTTGAAACCCTACTGGACTCCAAATCTAAGGAATCAATCCGCTTGAGAGTTCGCCTGCAGCTTGTTTCCTTCTTCGTTCTAAACTACAACCATCGCCTCTGTTTCTTTGGAGGCCATCTCTGGCTGAAGAGTCTCGCGGCGAACCAGAGGGCGAAAGCGGTGGTGACAGAGGAGGCGGCGAATGAGCATGACCAACGAGCGTCGAGGTAGGCGACGAGATTTGAAACTGGGATGTGCAAGAAAGATTGGGCGTGTGAGCGAAGAAACAAACCCTTCGACGACAATTGTGCCCGTCCTTACGGCCTTTGTATTTGATGCTTCAACCACTACTCTGCATCAAACTTTGGCACCAAACCTGATCCAACGATGGAGATTATCTCCATCGTCAGACGAAAAAGATCGAGGGCTAGAAAACCAAAAATCATTTAAGAGTAGACTCCATTTGGTAACACCTTACGACGTAATAATAATTATACATTAAATATAGATTAATAAAGAATTAATAACTTATTTATTAATAATAAATTAATAACCAATTTATTAATAATCAACATATATGTTATTTTATGATTAGTTATTTATTTTTAAAGTGTTTTGAGTTATGAGAATTTTTAAAACTTCTTTGATATTAATTAGAAAAATTCTAAATTTAAAATATAAAATAAAAATTTTAAATTTTACATTAAGAAACAAATAAAGTATATTTGTAATACATATAAGAATTTTATATTTTAAAACTTTAATATACATAAAAGTCCACTTTTTCTTAATAACAAAATATTATTTAAAAAAATGTTTATTTTAAATTAATTCTAAATTTCCACTAAAAATAACTTTTACTCAATATGCCTCTTTCTTCATCCCATATTACTATTAACCTATCCTAATCATTAAAACTTAAACTTCTATTTATTTTAAAAAATGTATTATATTTGTTTATCTATATTTCCTTAAACAATTATTAAATTAAATTTGTTGAGAATTCATAGTAAAGATTTAGGGCATCTTGCGGAGAGTGTATCTTTCATTAATATATTAATACAAGAACAACCTACTTTGGACTCTGCTGACTAGGGTTTTAAATTGTTTTAAATTTCTAATTTTTAAGGTTCATTTTAATTACTATATTTTAATTTATTAAATTTTAATTAATGTTTTATTTATTATGACCTAATTAACAATTTTGTTAATTATTTTTTTAATTTGAATGATATTTTGATTGGTTTAAGATTTAATATGTTAACAAGGAAGTTTATTAATTTTAGTTTATTGGTTAATTTAATAATTAATTTATTTTGACTTATAGTTTGATTTAGTAAATTATTAATATTAATTAGGTTTTTTATAATTTGAGTTTTAATAGTTAGTTGGTAAATTTAGTAATTTAATATGATTTTAATAATATTGATTCATTTCGGATTAAGTAATCTATTATTTAGTTTATTTGATTTTTAAATTACTTAGTTAATTAGTAAAAGAAAATTGATGATGATGATGATGATGATGATGATGATGATGAACGTGCTTTGAGACCAAAATTTGGTCTATCGGACCTAAACAAATGAATTATTTAGTTTGTTTTAAAATTGTATTTCTATGCTCAAAGAGCTTGGAGAGATCCCGAGCTCAATATATTAGGTTTGATATTGATATAGTTAGCTAATTTGAGTTTACTATGTTAATTAGTTTAGTGAATTAATTTTAATTTAATTTAATTTCCAGTTTCAATTTTAATTTTAAAATCATTTAGTTTTCGATTTAATTTAATTCTTATTTATTTTAGTTAGGTTAGGTAACCAGGGTTTGCTGATGGTCAGGTCGTCGTCCCTGTTCAAGCAAATCAAGTTCTTAACTATCTCCATTGCCTACCTGATTCTTCTTCTTGACGAATTATCAACCTGTGCTAGCACGTGCATATCCTCTATTTTTATTGGGTTCATTGTGTTATGAGAGTGCTCCTCTAACGCTAATTTATGAGTTCTATCCAGGAGGATGTCAACGCAGTGTTCTTTAAACCTAATTCGAATAGACCGTCATGTTTCGTCGATGTAGGTTTTCTTGCATTCACAAGGAATCAGGTAAACCCCTGTAACATACCACAATTTGTAACATTTTATTTTATATAAGTATATTTACCGAGATTTGATCAACCTTACTATGAAACGTTTTATAAATTACTATGCAGTACCACGAATAATTTGAGTGTTTAAATCCTCATTATATAGAATTAAGATTATACGTTGATTTCCAAGCAATCCATTATGAGAGATATGCGAAAGATTCGTTAGTTTAAATTGCCGAACATACTTCGCATTATTGCTAACTCTTATTTAACATGCATGTGTTATACAGGTGTTATATCCATGGTAAAAGAACAACTAGGAAGAGACTATAAAAGTTTTAACCCTAACAAGGGTAAACTAGGATGGGTGAAAAGGTTGAACAACAAGTTCTCCAACTCGACTATAGGAAAATGCATGAGCCAAGTCAATTTAATTGGTGTGCATAATATTTCGGGTCCGAAAGTACTATATAGCTAGAAAGCACCTGCATTAACGTTGAATTTGGTGTTACTTTATCCATTAGCACACCGCATTCGTTTGGAACTCTCAAATAGCTACAGGCTTAATTTACAGAGCTAGTTTAACACTCGGCTTTCCCATGGTAAGGTAGAGAACCAAAGTTTTGTGAAGAGTTATGCAACGATGCAATATACAGTTCCTCTCCATACCTTCTATGGGGTTTTATGTAGGGTTTGCAGCCCTCACCATCTGAGTACTTGGCTTACACGAAGTTCTTTACTGTTTGAACACTGTTTGGCATTTACCCACCAGGTAAATGAACATATTGCTTAATATTCTTATTGTTGCAATCGTCTTTTGTCTTTACAGTAGTATTTATTATCATATATTTGACTCCAGTCTCTTTCACATGTAGGTATGGCTACCAAGGAAAAAGGTCATCGACTTAACAGGTAAGTTGGGGGTTTAAGCTTGCGACTCTTTCCCTATTCTGTTATTTGTTGGAGACTTTACATATTTTTTATGGCCATGGCTCAGTTGCGAGATTCCAATGGCTCTTTGGTCTTTGATGATGGTTTGGTCGTTATGGGAAAATATTTCCCAAATGGGGATTTCACTTCTCACATTGTTCCACTTCTGCATTCGATAATTTTAATCTGTTAAAATTTTCCTACGGTTTGAAGAATACTCTACGTAGCTTAATTTTAGACATTTTATTAAGTCTTGTTGTAATTTTTGTCATCGAACTTGTCTCTACAATGGAAAAAGGAACCCTAAACGATATTACTAGGGTTTATTTATATTTATGCTTCAGTTCTGAACACAATCTGTTTTTCCTTTAACTTTGTCGAAATTCATAATTAACCAGGTTTCTATCTGAGTTATATAATTTGGTTTAAAACTGTATTGATTGGGAAATGATACTTTCGACATCTGTAAATGTGGTATTTGTTCGGCTGTTAAGTTTTCTTTTTGATTCTATACAGTCTATTCTTGGTTAATTTAGTTACGGCTTTGATTTGGGTTGTCATGCTACGACTCTATTTGGTTTAAGGTTAAAGACACAGTAAATGCATTGTTGTATGTATATTATATTCCATTTTAATTTGTTTAATGCTTCTCTGTCATTCTATATAGAGTCAGAGTTCTATGACTGCGTACAGGGTTTATTGTTTTCTGTTGTAGTTTACTTCTGGTAATGGGTTCACTAATTTAGTAATAACAAAAAGGGTATTCGTAGTCTAATATGAACTATGATTTGATTTAAAACCATATTCATTTTTTGTTTGGCAAACCCTAAAGGTTGATATATGAAAAGAAATAAACATGAATTTAGTATAAATGCATTGCAAATAAATAGGTAAATTATTAACCCTAATGTAAAGTGTAATTGTAAAATATAGCAATGTTGAAATAATTCACATACATAAACAGTATAACCATACAGTCTGCATAACATAGCTGCGAATAAGGAATAAGGTTCTTTGAACCAGGTAACAGGGTACGGCTCGTCAGACCTCTTCGAAAATTTACTAGTTTGGTGCATCCACGATTTTAACATTTCTTCAAAATTGAACCTACTTTTGGAGGTCTGTGCAAACTCTGCAGTAAGGGGTTGTCTTATCAGTTTAAGGGCATAAGCCTTCGTAAATACCTCGGGATGAAAATTGGCTATCTCTAACCCCCTACTATCATTCAAACAATAGGATTTCGGGTCCGCACATTCTACTATCCATTTGACCGCGTCATTGTAAGAGAGGATAGCAGGTCTAGCAGTAAGAGAATGAAGTCCAGAATCCCTAATTATTTCGTAGGCTAATTGGTTGTCTTGAATATCAGAAAATTTGTCATTGTCAAAAGTTTCATAAACCCTAGACCATTTAATTTGGTAAGTTTCAGTGATTTTGCCACTGGTATCTGAGAAAATTCCATAGTTCAAATCCTTGGTGAACATATCCTTTTCCAGGTTTTTGCAGCGAGTAGATCTTGCCATTATTGCAAATTGGAAAAACTGTGTTTAAAAGAAAAAACAACACGAAGCGAAAATTAAAACTAATTCAGGATTGACTACAATAATAAATTTAATGAGGAAAGGACCAAAATACTAACCTGTAATCGAATTAGACTGTAATAAAATTGCCTAGTCAAATTAACGCAGAGCAATAATTCACACAGAGAAAATTCACGCACCGCAGTAATTCGCAACAATAAAATAGTGATAAATAAATTGTAAAACACAAGCTTATATACATTTTTTACATGCATCATCTTGCAATTTACTGTGAAGACAAAATACATCAGGATCAACTTTGCGGGATGTGGGATCAAATAAAAAATTGCAAGTTTATTATTTGTTCTGCAACACGCCATTCGTAGCTTGTGGGTTGCGGGATGCGGGAATGCAAAATAGCACAAGCTTGATTCAATTAGCGTCGCAGCCTGCAATTCTGTATTTTGCGGTCTGTGGGTTGCGGGCAGACACAAACCAAACGAAAATAATAGGAACTCCACGACCCACATGCTGCACATTGTGGGATGCGGGATGTGGGTTGATTAAAATTAACACATATAAAAACTCTCCCGCACCCCGCATTTGCAGGATGCGGGATGCGGGTTTGAAAAATGAAATATCAAATGAAAGGTTTGTCGTAATCTGCAAGTTGTGGATTTGCGGGTTGCGGGATGTTAAAACAATCCAAACAAAAATTCATCATTATGCATTCAAAACAAAGAAATCAAACATAAATTTTTGGAAATTGGGTAAGTTAAGGTATCCCAATAATCAAATAAAATCTTAATAAAACCCTTTAAGATTTAGAAGAGTCTTACCAAGTAATCTTCGTATGTAAAATTTGGACTCCTGTATCATAATGACACGGGATCTGTTGTACTTACACATTCGTAGTTTTAGAACAGACACATTGGTAAGTTTTAAAGTTGTATAATCCCCGCTTGTAACACATTTCATGAACAAACACCTCCCTAATAACTACCCAACTATTGATAGTCTTAAAAAAAATAAAAACAAATGCCAAGAGTTGTAATCATTTTTAACTGTTTCATACAACATTAAAAGGGGGTTAAACCTACCACTAATAAAACTTGAAATAATGGATTAAATGAAACAAATAAAACTTGAAATAATTACCATTCTTCTCTTAAGTACTAACAAAAACACGGTAATTAAACAAATAGAGCTTGAAATAATTCCTTAAACAAATTCATTGAGAGTCACTAATGTTTGGTTCCTAGAATTGCTTTAAAATTTGCTTTCATAGATTTGGATTGAGAGTCCAAATGATCCTGAAATGTAATTGAATTATTACTAATGTAAAAGGACTAGTTTAACCATAGACTATTAAGATTGCTCTTATAAGCAAGCACTCTTTTCAAATCGATTAACCATAAATTAAGCACAACTATAGAAATAAATAGAGCTTAACCAACTGCCATTGTTAATAATATTTTTAATATTAAACGTTCAAAAAACTCAATTATAAATGTCTTAACCTAAACTCACTTCCAGTTATTTTTTATTATTTGTTGCACACTTTATAATCCAAAATCGAAACCCCAAAAAAACTCAATTATTAATGTCTTAACCTAACATTTTAAAACCCAGTATTAATATGCACTCTCCCAAGGTAAAAAGCAAAGGTTTGCTTGCGAAAAGACAGAATATTTTTACCCTCTCGGCATTTTTTTGCACCTCTTTGTGCAAATGCTAGTATATGTATTATAGGAAATGTATGTTATAATACATATGGGTTGTACACGTATCTACTAAGCATAAAGAACTTTTTAGTGGCGCATAAAGAACTTTTTAGTGGTGTTTCAAGAATTTTTGAAGAACTTGCAGTGGATTAAGATATTTAAGATTTTTTCAAGTACTATGCAAAAAATAACTTTTTAGTGGCGTTTCAATAATTTTTGAAGAACTTGCAGTGGATTAAGATATTTAATATTTTTTCAACTACTATGCAAAAAAGTTTAGCAGCACAAAGTCTTTGAGCTCCAAGCTTAGGGTTTTTGCTATAGCGTTTTGTTCTCGACCTCTTTCAAGGCATCTCCTTCGGTCTTTGAATTAGGGGGTGCTTCTCTTACAACCCGCTACAAGTTAACAATCTTCGTGGTGGTGAATGCTGCCTCCAAATTGGTAAAGAATTTAGATTCCCACTTCGTCAAATTCTCGGTGGCCCCATAAGTAACGCTCTTCTTGGCCTCTGTAAGGAACAAGATAGTGGCTCTCTCAGAAAAAGGGTCAGCGGTCTAAAACTTTTGCGGCAAAGGTTTCTTTGTCTTCTTATTCAAGCACAAGGAATAAAAAGATTTAATTTTTCGGAATGGACCATACTTTCTTGGTCCAAGAGGTAAGTATCTGAACTAGTGGAATGCATCTTTTGACTCGGAAAATTATATCCCTTTTGTTGTCCCTGTTTGGGTCAAGCTTCTAAATCTTCCACGGCACTGTTGGGGGATGAGGACCTAAGGGACATAGGAAATACTCTTGGCAAATTGATAGACAAAGTGAATCCAAAACCACCCCTTTTCTCATGTGTTTTATCATGTGCTAGAATATGTGTAGATGTAGATTTGGGAAAAGGCTTTCCGAAAGAGATTAACCTAAAACTGGATGATTTCAACCGCCTCTAGAAAGTAGACTACAATCAAATTCCTTTCAAGTGCAAGATATGCCATAAATATGGGTATTTCGCCAAAAAATGTGTTAAGAAGAGAGCCCAAGATGAAGAGGTCGGCAAGGATGGTGAATGGAATGTTGTCTCTAAAAAGGGTAGAAAAGCTCCTATGAAGTAGACCCAACCCCTTGTAGCTCCACCAAAAGAGGTCCCCCTTGTGAAAAGATTTCAGGCCTTAGAGACAGATCTAGTTGAAGAAGACAAAATAAGGCAGGAAGTCCAAGAAGAGAAAAGAAAGGAATAATCAATTTTAATAATAAAAGAACAAGAATAAAATATCACACCAACCCTTCTAGAACAACCATATGTTGAGGTAAGACCAAGAACTTTTGGGTCAGAGGTGAAAGAAACAATAGGCAATAAATGAAGGAATCTAAACACGGCTCATAGGGAAGAACAAGAAAAGAAAGAAAATGCAAAAGGGAAACAAACATGTTTGGATCAACATCTAAAGTTTATGTCATTCACAAGAAAGCAAGCTCTTAGAGCCAATGAGAATCAAAAGCTCAGGAACACCCCGCTCAACCACAAGAAATAATGAATATCGTCTCTTGGAACTGTATAGGGCTAGGGGGGAAAACAAAGGTAGAAGCTATCAAGAATATGCTAAGAACAGAAAATATCTGCATCCTTCTCATCCAAGAGACCAAAATGAGTCAGTAAGAAAGTAGAGAAACAATGAAAAAACTTTGGAGAAACAGAGAAGGCTGCTCACTAGGGCCTACAAGTAAATTAAGGGGCATTTCCACATGGTGGGATAGGAGGAGGTTCTCTTTCATTACTAAATGGAGGATCTCCAATTGGATAATGGTTGAGCTTGAATATGTAGAGTAAAAAGAAAAGTTCAAAATCTACATGTTTATGGACTAGTCCTTCATCATAAAAACAGGATTCTGGAGATCTTTATAGGATCTTCGAGAAAGGGATCTACACCATAAAATCTTAGTGGTTGGGGTTTAAAATGTTATGGTGTTTCCTACATAAAGACGAGGAATATAAAATGTCAAGGACCCTTTTGGAGACCAACTTGAGGAGAAGGAAGTAACTTCGAATCTTATAGACATAAAACCAAGGAAAGGGAAATATACTTGTAACAACACAGGAGTTAGTATGGGTCATATTGCAGCAAGAGTCACCAATTCCTGGTAAGTAGTTTATTTATGTTAACAAATAGTATTCCATCTTTTAAAAAAATTCCCACTTCAGTTTCATATCACAAGCCGATCCTGTTAGAATTCTTGCTTCTGGAGAACTTGGGTCCTATCCCTTTCAAGTTCATTTCACCCGAACCAGATAAGAGTAGGTGATTTCAATAGTAAGGAATCCATGGAAAGTTCTTATTAAGGGCACTCAAATCCTTATTTGGGAAGCTAAATTAAGAACCACAAAGCGGTGGGCTAAAACCGTTCAAATCCTAGGCTGGAGATTCAAAGGTTCAAAGAGGATTTGAAAGTTTACCAAGAAGAAATAGAAACCAACAAAATTACTGGGGAAACCTTGAAGAAAGAACAAGGTTTGGAAGAAAAGATATAAATCTCATAGAGAAAAGAGGAAGAGGAGTAGAGAATCAATCTAGGAGCCTATTGCTCAAGACTGGAGATAAAAAAAACAAAATATTTACATTGCCAGTATGAGGAAAGGATAAGGGGGAACACGATCCTTGATCTAGAAAGTGATAGGGGAGGAAGATTAAGCTCTTTTTAGTAGATAAAAGAATATTCATTTCAACACTTCCAGTCTCTTTACCATGAATAAGGATAAGAAGATCACACTATGTCCGCCTCTTTATGTGAACACATTTCCACCCTTATCTTCACTAAGGAAAATGAGCTCCTTCTTAACTGGATCATGGAGGAGGAGGTAAAAGCGTTAGTTTGGTCTCTTTAGCCAAACAAAGCTCATGTGCCCAATGGTTTCCCAATATGCTTCTATAGGAAGTATTGGAAAATAATAAAGGTGTATTTATGCAGAATGTTATACTGCTTAATCGAGAGGGATAAGATTTGGGGGAAACAAACTCATGTCTTATAGCCTTGATCCCAAAGGAGAAAAAACCTTCTTATTTAAAAGTTTCAGACCTATTTCTTTATGCAATGCATCGTACAAGGTTTTGAAAAAAATCATTGCAAGCAGGCAAAAGGTCCTTCCAAGGATCATATCCAGAAATCAAAGCAGGCTTACGGCGAGAAGACAGATTACTGACAACATAGTCATTGTACAAGAAGTAATCCATTCGAGCTACAAAAAGAAGGAAAAAGGATGGCTATAAAATTGGATTTGGCAAATGCTTTCGATAGAGTAAGGCACAACTTTATTTTCAGAGTAATGAAGAGATTTGGATTTTTAGATGAATTTATAAAATGGATATGAGCTTGGATTAGCAGTCCTTAGGTTGCTCCCTTGATAAATGGAAGGCCTACAAACTTTGTCAAAATCTCAAGGGGCCTTCGTCAGGGCTCCCCACTTTCCCCCTTTCTCTATATTATTGTGGTATAAGTCTTGAGTAGAAAATTAAAAAAGAAAATTGATGATGGATATCTCCTAGGGGTTCAAATAGCCAAAAGGGTTAGAGCTACAAATCATGCTCAGTTTGTTGATGACACAATCCTTCTGGGAAGTGCTTGAAAGATCATTGCCAAAAACTTCAGATCCACCTTGTCCTCCTTTCTAAAAGCCTCGGGAGGGGAAACAAATGATGGAAAATTTTGCATCTACAGCTAGAATTGTTCCCCACCCTTGACTTTAGAGATTATAAGAATTATAGGATTCAAGGTCAATCGAAATTGGAATTCTTTCAAATATTTGGGAATACCTATATCCTTGAGGAAACAGAGTAAGGCTGAAGGCTGGGGGGGAAGTAATTTACATAATAAAAAGAAGGATCCTATCGTGGGGGGTCAAATGATGAAACTTAGCAGGGAAAATAACCTTGATAAAACCAGTTCTTAACTCAACGTCTATTTTTCCAAGCTCCATTCTCTTTGCTCTTGTTGGAGTTTTAAGCAGTCTCGGTAAAGAAATTAGCAGCTTCCTTTGGAAAGGGGGAAAAGACGGAGCAAAACAAATCCATCTTGTAAAGTGGGAAACCATCTGGAATGAAAAAAGGGAAGGTGGGATAACCATCAGGGGACCAGGATTAATGAATACAACTATGGTGGGGACTCTATTGACATTTATATTAGGAGGTAAGGAATGGTGGGAATAAGTATTAAATAGAAAGTATATGAAAGGAAATAGGCTAAGATGTCTCGACGGGGAACTAACTAGGCATGGATCAAAATTTTGGGATCTATGTAAAGTTGCTTCAAATTTAGTCAGAGACAGTTTCCATTGCATTCTCGAGAACTGTAAGAGAAAATACATTCGGGAAGACAAGATCTTGAATTCTCCACCCTTGAAGTAGAAAGAAGGTTTAAAGGATAGAAAGGATTTGCTAAAAGGGAAAGGAGTGACTATGCTCTATGATATTTTCGTTTGATCTGAATATGGGGATTGGAAAGATTGGAAACTTCGGCCTTATTGCGAGAAGATTTTAAGGCTCTACTTCTCGAACTAAATGGGAAAACACCTTTGAACAAATAAGAAAGTCACACAAGAGGATGAGGACCAAAATGTTGCTACAATGTAAAAGAAGGGTATTGTAAATTGCTCCATGATCTCCCCTCTCCTCCCTCGTTGGGAGTTTGGTAGTAGTTCTAGAAACACAACTGTCCTCCAAAAATCAATGCATTCACTTAGTTGTCAGTCCACCAAAAAATCTTCACAATGAAAAATTTGAGGAAAAGGGGAATCATCTTTGATCCTAAGGGACAAGAAGAAACACAATTTGAATGGGCTCTTAGGAAGCAACAAAAAATCAAGCAAAAGCTTTATTGTTGAATTAAGGGCTCATGATCTTAAAATTAATATAGTAGTTAGAGACTCATTGCTTATAATAAGGCATATGGGGAACTCATCCACCTCGATCATTTTTTTTTGGCATGATAATATCCACAATACATCAAAAAGCAAGAATGCAAGCATCAATTGAATACTACTATGTGGTGAGGGCTTTAAACATAAATGACCAATGTTGAAAGGTTTTAAACATAAACACAAATGAGTTGACAAATGTTGCCTTTCATATAAAATTAAGAAAACTAATGTTAAAAGGTGTGATTTCCTTTATTTCAATCCCACAGTTCTTAATGCTATGATTAGTCATAATCTAGAAATGTCAAGTAAAGGTCTATTATGAAAGAACCCATGCATTGACATGAGGAAGAGTAGAGTCACATGGAAAGCGAAAGACTTTAAATAAGGTAGAGTAAGCTACTATGCCATTCAATTTTCATATGGAGTTTGAAGGTGGGATATGTCTACTACAAATTTTTTTCATCAACTTGAGTTTGGGAATGCAAATTTCCTCTCTTCTAGAGTCATGGTGTGGTATAGGATTTCAAAAGGAAAATTGGGCGAAATGTAATTCAATGACTAGTAGAAGCTCTTGAAATTGATAACTATGTGCAAATGGGGTATGAGGTTTGTGGTTTTGTGGCATGCTCTATTTATTCTTGTCATTTGTCCACTAGAGTTTGTTCAACGTATTTGAGTCTTCTTGGTTGTGTTGGAAATGGAGGACAATAGCCATTTGGGTTGTTGCACCCTTTATGAATCGATGGTTATTCAGAGAGGTTTGAGGTGCCATGAAAATTTGGTTCAAAGAAATCAATTTGCAATTACCAACCTTTTAAATCAACTTCATATTAACGAGAAAACTCATAATGTAAAACAAACATAAATATTATAAGTTGTTGTTCAATATAAGAGGCAAATTGAAATCCTTGGGGAGGAATGCTACATGTTGCATCAAATGGCGATGAGCTTGGAAAGTAGCATGTAATCTATGATAACTCATAATGTATATCAATTGGTTCAGTGCTTAAGGAAGTCAAAGAAGAGGAATAAGTGCAACAAGAACTAGGCGATGTGCTAATAGAACTAGTGGAACATGAAACACACAATGGTCATGCTTTTGGCTAGTTTCACATTCTCATGTGATTTGCAAAACAATTCGAGATTAGGTTAGTTTAATAGAATTTATACAAGTAGATCACATTGTTATTCTCATGAAAAAGACAACATAATAGGTTTTTAAAAGGTAAAGAGGAATACTAAATCATGGTTTTAAGTTCTTGATGTTTTGAGCTTGAGCTCATCATTAGAAGAATGGGGTTCTCAAATATGCCAAAGAGTAGTAATAACTTTATTTATAATAGGTTTTGTTTTGAAGTGCATGGAATACATTGAATCTATGACACATAGAATTCCTCAATATTTTGTATTAATACGCAACAATATGTTTACAACCTTTCATAAATACAAAGTTAACCATTTAATAAATAAAAGAAAAAAAAACGTTAAGATGTAGTTAAGGGTTTTTCATCCAAATCACATAGTTTTCAAGTGTGGCTCCTTTGTTAAGTTGAAACAATATAAACAAGACAAAGTAACTTAACAACCATTACAATCTTTCTTTAAATACAAAATAAACCATTTTGATGAATAGATAAAAGAAAAAAAGATGTTTTTTTTGTAACCTAGAGGAACCCCACCTAACTACCCAATGAACATCGTGAAGTGCGCTACTAGGTGAATAAACCTGTGGAGTCGTGGTTATCCTTATTGTTGGACATGACATAATCAATTCGAGTACAATCACCATCACAGACGTATGAGGCCTTTAAGGAAATGGATGTTTACCACCCCCCCCCACCCCCCAACTTGGACTTCCATCAAGACAACCATGAAACCCCACCCTTAACTAACTCCTGCACTCAACACCCCCAAAAAAAGAAAAAAGAAGTTATGACGTAGTTAAGTTTCTTATTCAAATCACCTCATTTTAATCTTTTGTTAGAGTTCACTCAATGTAAACTAGAGAAAGTAACCCAACAACCATCCAAATAAGTTAGATACGAAGAACAAAAGTACTTCTAGAAAATTTAAAATAGATGTATCCAATCTTATTAATATTTGTTAAATTCAATCAATGTAAACAAAAGAAAGTAACCCATAACCATCCAAATGAATTAAGTATAAAGAACACAAGCTATTCTAAAAAGTTTAGAATATCCAAACCTATCAATATATACAAGTAAGATGAGTTCAACCTAACCACAAACTTACTAATGTACAAAAATGAGTTCGAACCAACTACTAAAGGTAAAAGATTAGCCATAAGTACACAAGCATCCACAAGTAAGTATACAAGAATTTACATGTAAGTCTAAACTAATTTTCACAAGGCAAACCATAAATATCTCCATTGGTTACATTTTGAAATATTTATTGAGATCGATATCAAGTGCCCGTGTAATTAAAAAAAAGGTGGGAATTAAGTTTGTATGTACAGATGCGCTTGTATAACAACCTTTCCTTTATAATCCGGGTTTATAAGTTTGTACGACGAAAATCACTAAGAAAATCGAATCAACACTTGGGACAATTAAAAAAAAAGGGCTAGGCCCAATATATGTTGTCTCTGCAAAAAAAATCGAAGAATCGATCAATCACTTATTTGTCGATTGCTCATTTGCACAAGATGTTATTAGCTTTCTGCACAACAACTTTAGTTGTTCCTTGGTCTTGAATCATTCCACATTGCTGGAAAACATAGATGAATGGATCAAAAGGGATTGTGACTTCTTCTATCTGCCCTTTTTCTACATATGGAACTTGTGGATCTTATGAAATTTATTCATCTTTTAGGAAAAAAGACCAGTTCTATTCTCTCTTTGCTACAAAATCATGGACCAAGTCATTTCCTATCTTGTGAATCACTGCAGGAAAACCAGGGCCAAGAACATAGACAATGCACCTATCATATTATATCCAACAGGATTTTTTGATGGCACTACTGCAAATCAAAGAAGAGGTGCCAGTATTTATTTACTGTTCAGTCATACACATTTCTTCTACATCAAGCTGGGATGTGAGCTCAAACACTAGAGCTAAACTTTTGGCACTATGGGCACTGCTGTATTTTAAAAAGAAATTGGAATCCCTTCACTTCGTGTATTTGGAGATTCCTCTGTCATTATCAACTGGGCAAATGACAAAGCAACACTTTCTGCCCTCGATCTGGAGGCCTGGTGTGAAAACATCAAGGGTCTCAGCTCATTTTTCTTTCATAGATTTCCAACATGTTTATAGAGAATACAATGAGAGGGCATACATTTTATCCAAGGAAGCGCTCCCCATGGCCACTGGCCTACTATCCTTCACGGAATACTTGGAAGGACTAGTTATTGTGGAAGATAGGCTTCGGCTCTTTTAATCGCTGAGCTTGTATATCCTACTCCTCAAACCATATGGTTTCTTTAAGTATGGTTCTTTGAGTTTATTTAAGTATCCTTTGGATATCTAAGGTAGACACTGTTTTCCTCTTAGTGTTTGGTATTAGTACTCTTCCTCGAGCACTTCTTTGGATAAAATAATCTAGGCTCCTATTGTCTTCTCTATGGACAGGTTTGGGATAGTCTCTTTTCACTTGAGTTGGCAGTTTGATGTATGATCCCTTGTTCTTGGTGTCTCCTACGACTCATATAAACAACTCTTTGGCATGTTTTTGATCAGCTCTTTACTAGCGTATGATAAGTCTTTGACTATGTTTTGAATGATACTCATATATCATGCTGATGTACCCAGTTACCTTTGATTCAATCTGGATAAACAACTATTTTTCTTTTAGAAAAAAAGTTTGTACAACAATTTTTTTACTTTTATATTTTTTTAAATATAAGAAAATTTAGATTTACTAAAAATTTCAATTATAAACTCACATCAACCCTTATGATACCATTAGAACAAAATAACCAAATTATTTTAAAAAATCATATTGCCGTTTGAGAGGAAAAAATTCATTGCAATTACAAACGTACCTTAACTATTTGTATTTCCATATATCTTCCATACTCGTATATTAACATATAAAATATAAATTTTATATTTAATTAAAATTAAAAATTTAAAGGTAATGCTAAGAATCTAAATCTTCATAAAAGTTGAATTGTTTATACTTTAAATGTTGTGATATCTATGGTAATAAGAACAAAGACAAGGGAGTCGCGTCTCTTCTTTTTTCAGTCAAAAAAATACATTCCTTGGTATTCAATGAATCAAAGGAACTTTTTACATCTTCAAGGTAAACAAACATACATACTAAACAGAACAGCAATAGTGATAACAGTCCTATCATGGACAGAACAACAAATTGTGATGACAGTCCTATCCAAACATACATACTACACAAAATAACAGTATACCCGCAGTAATCAGAGTGGCTCAAAGCACTATGAGATCACTACAACATGATCCCCCTCATAAGAAGGCAATCAGATACAGTCATCTATGTCCCTAAAGAAAATAACAGGAACCCAGAAATCTGATCCAAGGAGGGAGAGAGACTCCTGTATTCAGTAATAGTTGCTCAACAAAACCTAAACCTATCTCAATGAAACCGATGAGAACCACAGTAATAGAATGAGCATATTCTAAAAGAGCAGTGATGAGCTTTCCCCAATAATCTCAATTCCAAAATATTCAGTAAGTAAGAGATGTCTCGGTGCCAAGTGCAGTCCCTCCTTTGATAAGATGTTTGCCCTCCTGTTATGTTCCCTATAAACATGACTGAGATCCACCCACATAAATGAGGACATGAGAATCCTAGTGTTGAGGCACCAGGCCTCAATATTCACCATATCCAGGGTAGATTCCTTTTTTTCCCAATTTATAATCACAGAGGAGTCGCCAAAGATATGTAGGTAAGGTAACCCAATATCCTTTGCGACCCGTAGTGATGCCCAAAGTGCTAAGAGCTCTGTTCTAGTGTTGGTACAATTGCGACATCCGAGCTTGAATGCAAGAAGATGAAGTTCATTCATCCAGAGACAGATTCCTGCACCCCCCAAATTTTTTGTAGTCGCGCCATCAAAAAAGATCATAGGATACACCGATGTAGGAGGCTTCCCAATGTTCCTAATTTTGTGCTTATGGATCAGAGGAGGCTTAAAGGTCAAATAATCATCATAAATAATATATAACAGTATGTTCAATATGGGTTCCTGATCTTCAAAACATAAACGGTTCCTAGCCTTCCAAATATTGCAAATGATGAAAAAAGGCATATACAGTAACTCCCCCTTCCGTGATAGCCAAAAGGTTAAATTTTCCAGTAAAGTAGGGGCACTCCAGTCCAAGTGCACATTTAAAATGCAGCCAAGGCCTCCAATGACCTCCTTCATAAACCGACAACTGACAAAAAGATGTTCAACCGACTCTGCCTCCTCTTTACAGAGACAGCATCTATTAGGACCGCTCCATCCTTTCTTGCTTAAAGTATCCCAAGTGTTTAATTTTTTATTACACGAGAGCCACACAAAACATTTAATGTTAAGGGGAAAATTAAAGAACCAAATCTTCATCATAATGTCATTTTCCAGCACAATTTTGTGATTTGAGACAATTAAATCCTAAGCTTTCCTGGCAGTCACCATACCCCTCTGTTCATCATACATCCATAACAGCCTGTCCTCCGAAATACCAATCCTATTACCCCCATCTGATAGTCCATTTACATAAGAGGACCACTGTTCAGCCCATACTCCTCCTAATAGCAGATCCAAGGCAGAGTACCATACAGTCCCATCCAAGCCACAGCCTTCCAGATTAAGAGCATGTGCCAGATGAGTGATTCCCAGGTCAGTGAGATATTCCCTAAGCTCCTCGGATAGGATATACTATGAGTTGAGCCCAACAATGGGATCAATGCCCACTCTGATTTTTAATCCATTTCCCACCTTCCATCCCAACTGACAGGTAATCCACTCAATAATTCTGATAAACCCATTCCAAAAATAAGAAGTACCAACAATACTAAAGGACCGGCCACGAATCCAGACATCAAGAGGTCTGTTCTTTAAGTATTTATGAGCAATGATCCTGCTCCAGGTCCCAGTACTAGTAAGTAGATGCCACAAGCTCTTGAGTCTAAGAGAGATACCAAACCATTCCAGGTTCTTGATATCCCAACCACCAAATTCAATAGGGAGAGAAAGGGTTTCCCAGTTGACCAGATGGGAGTAACTGTGTCCGGCAGAGGATCCCCAAAGAAAGAAAGAAATAAGTTTGCGCAGAGTATTTAGAATGGATTTGGGGCATCTTGCCAATGCAAACCAATATACAGCCAAACCAGTTAGTACAGCTCTGATGAGGACCACTCTGCCGCCAAGAGAAAGATACCTGTAAGTCCAATTTTTAATCTTTCTTTCAAATAAATGAATAAGCCAGTTCCAATCAGATGTATGGTATCCCAACGGTTTAAGATTGAAACCCAAATATTTGAAACCCACAGTGATAGGATCCATTTTGAAGGGAAAGAGTCCAGCAAGTTCCTCCCTGAATACATAATCTATATTCTGGTAGAGAAAAGAAGACTTTAAAGGGATAACAGACATCCCAGATACCCCATAGAATAAATCAAGTGCTTCTTTATAGGATCTCCATTCTTCAATAGTTCCTGCCCCAATAAGAATAACATCATCTACAAAAAACAGGTGCGATAAGGACAGATTGGGAGAGTACTGAAACCCAATGATCGATCCAATGTGCTGAGCATCCAAGATAATGCGGCTGAGTCCCTCCACAATCAAGATAAATAGGAGAGGTGATAAGGGACAGCCTTGTCTCAATCCTCTGGAAACAGTAAAGAAATCAGAGGGAGTCCCATTTACCAAAACAACGAGACAGGAGCTAGTAACACAATCCATAATCCAATTTACTCCCATAAGAGGAATGCCAATCTGTACGAGCAGCAACCTACTGAAGATCCAGTTTACTCTATCAAATGCTTTTACAAGGTCCAATTTTAATACCAAGGTATCCGAATTTTTAGTCTTGATTGTGTGCAGAAGTTCCTGGGTAATGCCCACCGGTTCAGTAATATGTCTATCCTTGAGAAAGCCAAATTGATTAGCAGATAGAGAGCGGTTCAATATAGGTTTAAGTCTGATAGCAGTAATCTTTGAAATAATCTTGTAGACCAGATTGCATAAGGAGATCGACCGGAAATCGTCAAAGGTCAAAGGCTTTTCACATTTAGGAATCAGGGTCAAAAAAGTAGAATTCCAAGCACCTGTGACTTTACCCTGTAGTTTGGCTTGTTCCACAGCTTTAACCAGTTCCTCCCCCACCAGGTCAAAATAAGCCAAAAAAAAATCTACAGGCCACCCATAAGGTCCAAGACTCTTGTCCTTTTTAAACCCCCTAAGCATAGCTTCAACCTCCGAACCGGATATAGGCTAGAGGAAGCAATTTATATCATCATCCGTAGTCATATGAGGAAAGAGTCTGACCACCTTCAGTTGATCAGAAATATCAGAGGACTTATCATCACAGAATAATTTACTGAAGTGTTCTACACCAAGAGCCTTAAGATCCAAGTCCTCCGTTACAGAAATACCATCCTGGCCATTTAGTGACCAAATGGTATTAGTATTCCTTCTGGCAGAAGCAAACTGGTGAAAGAACTTCGTATTAGCATCCCCCTCCTTTAACAACAACGCCCTACTCTTCAACCTCAGAGTCGTGAGCTCGTGGGCCCAGTATTTATTCTTTTTTTCCTGAAGTGCATCCCATTTAAGTTTGTTAGATTCCGATAAAATACCAGAATCCTCCAATAATAAGTCCGAGATGCCAATATTTATATCCAAAATCTGCTGCCGCCTTTCAATGTTTTTGGTCTTTTCCCATTTTTTCACAGAGCTTTTAAGTCTATGTAACTTGAGGGTAAATAAATCCATATGGCAGAGGTTTGTGGAGTCTAGAGTATCATTCCAGGAGGACCAGACCAATAGCTTGAAATCCTCCTCCATCAGGCAAGCTCGATTAAATTTGAAATGTCTGCAGGGTACATGGCTATATGGGCCCCATTCCAAACATATAGGATAATGATCTAATACATCAGATGGAGAAGCCCAGGATCTATAAAAGGAGAATATGGGTAGGAGAGACTCGGATACCAAGAATCTGTCCAATCTCTTGCAAATGCTCGCATCCCCAGAGCGTCCATTCCTCGAGGTGGGGGTACAAGGGTCCATCGAAAGGTCCACCAACAAATTACCAGAGATAAGCTGAGAAAAAAATGAAGCCAAAGGATCCAACCTAGCTTTCTGCCCCCATACTTCAGATGATGATAAGGTGAAGTTGAGATCCCCAGCCAGAAGTAAGTTAGGCAATGCCAGCAACCCACCAGACACCAGCCTGTTCCAATAGGTAGTACGTTGCGCATAGGGGCCGTAACAGTTAATCACGGTAAAGAGCTCAGCCATGCCTTTAAAAGAAGCTTTAAGTACAATACCCGCCAGTGATGAAAAAGCTTTACAGCGAACCAAGTGAGGGTCCCAACCCGCAAGAAGTCCCCCAGAGAGACCACAAGCATCAGATGCACAAAATTCCCAGCCAGGCTTGAGTTTGGAGAACAAGTAAAATGCTTGTGCATGACTGCACATAGTTCCTGGAAAAGGATCAGATCAGGTTTAAGGTCAGATAATAACAAACCAAGGGATTTTTGTTTGGCCACCCCCCCAAAGCCACAGATATTCATAGATAGAATCTTCATGGGGACAAGGGTTCCGCAGGTGTACATGCTCTAAGTACCTGAGTAGGTGCAGGCAAGGAAGAGGAAAGTCGGGCTGCCTGCTTTAAACGAGTCGAAAGAGGAGTGTAGGAATTTGGATCCCTAGTGCCCTCCCGATGGGCCTTTCTAGATTTTCTGATGGTCACATCCTTAAATCTGATAGAGTCCAAAGGTAAAGTGGAAGGAGATAAAGGATTCTTGTCTGTGAAAATTGGAAGAGCAGAGAGAAGGGAAAGATCCTGAAATGCAGGTGCTTCAGGAGGACTGGATAATGAGTTTAAAGGAGAAGGTTCAGTAAGGATTGCAGGAGAAGGGAGAGAAGAAGGGGAAGTCTGACCAAAAGAAATCAGAGGGAGAGATGGATAGTGTTCCAGGGTAAGGGGAGGGGGGCCACTTACATCAGATCTACTCAAGTTCACCGCCGGAGTAATGTAAGAGTTTTTTGCTACTGCTTCCATGTCTTCTATGTACATCAGCTGACCTTTCGAGAGGTCATCGAAAGTGGAGGGAGATGACGAGTGATAGATAAGATCAGTGGAGTCCTCCAGTACATCTGTACATGAGGTATAAGAGTCAAGAACAGAGGGTATCGAAGAAGCCTCCAAGGGTACAGAAGGCATAGAGCCAGTTCCAGGAGAGGTAGAGACCTCAGGTTCAGTAGAAACCTCTAGAGGATCCGAAGGCATGTAATCAGAGTCAGGACAGGGCAACACAGAGACAGGTATGTGATTAAACCCCTTCTTAAAAGGTAGACCAGAGCGGAAACTAGGACAGAAATTCCAGAGGTGTCCAGTTTCATGACAGAAAAAGCACCTGAAAGGCATGTGCAACTTAGTCCAATCTCTGTGTAATGATATCATCCCCACACACAATCTCGATCTTAGGAATAAGTCCCTTAGTAATGTCCACCTCAAACCAGTATTTCAGCAACTCTTTTATCATAAATATGGTGGAAATCCTTCTCCAATGCAACGAATTGACCAAGAAGATTTGCCAGGTTAATTAATACATCCTTATTCCAGAGCGGAAAGGGCAGTGCAGGTAGTAAGACCCAGAGATGTCTTACAGCCACTCTCTCAGTCAAAGGATCAAATCCTGAGTGCCACTTTTTCAAAATAACAGAACCCTCAAGTACCAGCCATAGGTTTTCCAGAATGAGTGAAGCATCGGACTCCTCCAAGAAGACGAATACCAACCAATTGTTTGCCAGTAGTCTGATCGAGGGGACATAGTGAATAAAAGGCTTCCAATGAATGATTTCCCAATCAACCCATCCATCTTTAGACATGGAGATATATTCCAATCTACCTATCAACGCCCGGCGGCACAGGTTCTCCACCCTGTCCAAAAAGATGTCATGTCCCAGAGCAAAACGGGGCTTATGAGCAGATGCCTTAAGGGCCTTTGCCTTACGCCAAGAAGCATGGTTAGTTCGACCCATCCCAGGGTGGGTGGGTTGACTACCCACGGTCGAGCCTCCCATGTCTAGGAAGTAGGGTATCCAAATACTCGAGGGATCCCCCAAACAAGCAAGAGAGTAATAATCAGCCCCAAAGATAAACATGCAGACAGTGAAGGCCCCCACCAGATACCCACCAATAAGCTAATAACAGCCCAAGGAGACAACCAAAGAAAAACACCCCAACCCCACACTTCTCAGGTATAATAAAAACCGTAAAAAAACAGGTGTTACCTTGCACAGCCTACAAGAGACAACCACCACTAAACCACAGATAGTATACATAGCTCACAATTCCCCACCACATGTTAACCAGCAGTCAACAATGATACAAAATACAGAGAGAGCATAAAAAATATTAAAAGACACAAATTCCCACTTTTTGATGGTTGGTACTAACCCTCATAAGAGGGTGAACTCCATAAATAAAAAAATAAAGAAAAATGACGAAAAACACCCCATCCATAGCAGCCACAAAAAATACCCCCCAGATGACAGACTAGGTTATATAAAACATACAGAAACCGGATAGGGCTACCTGGAGCAAGGTCTTCCTGACCGCAGACCAGAGAGCTGATGGCTGGTAGCGCCTTCCATCGAAAAGTGCGTGTATCCCACTCACTAGTCAGCAGTACGACGATAGTCAGGATTACTGTCCGATGGAGTCCTCCACTCGCCGGAAACCCTCCACGCAAGTTGCAGTCCCCCACACAAGGGCACAATGCCCAACAAACCCTAGAGAGCCCGGTAAACCCCGCCAAAACGACAGCACATGCAATATGCCACCCCAATGGGGTTCCAAAAAAATGTCCCTGCACCGAAGAATTTACCGTCCGGTCCCAATAACCCAGCCACAATCACCAACAAGACCAATGGTCCCCCACTGCAATATCCACTTCCAACAGAGCCGTACTTCGAAAGGTCATGTACAATACCCGTCAACCCGAAAGTATACCCAACATGCCGCTACTCAGCTTATCACGTGAAACCGCACCAATGTACCCAGGTGACAGAGAGAAGGAGACACCAGGCGAGCTCACCCACAGCCCCAAAGTGGGTTCCAGTCCTGCTGACAGCAACAGATAACAATAAGGGTTCAGGCGACAAACTCGAGCGTAGAGACAAAGACCGGTTCCACCACCATCACATGTATCCCTTATACCCCAGACAGAAAGTACCCAAGTGCCACAGATGACCACAAGAACCGGTGCAATCGCGCGGGGAAACCTCGTCCAAGGATGCCGCCAACCCGTCCCCCAAAACCCCCCAAGGGGTCGTAGTCCCAAGTGGAATGTGAATACCCAGCTTGTATCCCAGCAGAACCTCGGCGAAACCACTATAACCCCATAAAGCTTCAAAGAGAGTCGCAGTATCCGGTACCAAAAAGACCGACCAAAAACCCACAAAGCCTGCAACCGACAGCGATAATGAGTCACGTCTCTTCTTATGATAATAGGTACAATGTGAATAGGCTTATTATTAATTCTACTATTTTATTTAAGAAAGATACCAAAACATTTATCATTATTGCCTCCTTGTTCCATGAAAATCACTTCCACCTTTTTATCTTATTAAATTTACACTCTAATTCAAATAATTTTAATAAAACCTTTAACAAAATCAAATTACAAAAATAATAATCCTTTTTCTCTAAAAGAAAAAAAATCATTTGAACACCACATATCAAATACCTCTGGGAATCATGCCATGCATCTTAAATAAAGAAATAAAGTTTCTTAGGATACCTGCAAAGTTATAAAATTTCGCATGGCCATTATAAACATAAACATAAACATAGATCATAGTGGGAGATTGTAAATTTTGAAAAAACTATCTACTATTGTATTTAAGAGGTATTTTACAATCCAGAGATTTGTAACTCTTGGAGTGCTCATTTTAGAGTTGACATTATTTAAAAAAAAACATTATTAAAAATAATAAATTATTTAGAATTGCATATATATAAGAAAAAACATAACTTAGCTAAACTAAAACCATAAATATTGGATTACACATTTTTTCAACAATTCTACTCTAAAAAAGTTTACACCTTAAGAAAGTTGAATAATAATAAATTATTTAAAATTGCATATATAAGAAAAAACATAACTTCAATAAACTAAAACCATAAATATTGGATTACACATTTTTTCAACATTTCTACTCTAAAAAAAGTTTACACCTTCAAAAATTTGAATTCTATGTGCTTGATAAATCCTCCTTTACATGAATCGATGCTGGTTTATTCATAAAGCCCTAAATACTTTGCAACTATAAGGCCCAAATAGGCTAATCATAATCATAATCACAGTATAAGATTGATAAACAAGGATTAAAATAGGCTGATCATAATCACAGTGTAAGATTGATAAACAGGGATTAAAATAAGCTAATCATAATCTTAATCACAGTATAAGATTGATAATCTGGGATTAGAATAGGCTAATCATAATCATAATCACAGTAGATTGATAAACTCTGTGACAACTTTCACAGCGTTTGTAGCTGCTAGATTAGTGAATATGGCAGCTTCATTTTCTTCGTTCGATCCCCCTGCCAGATCAGACAGAGCTCTCATAATAATAAATGGCTTCCGCTGGCTCTCGCAGACCTGAAAACATACAGACGAACACCCAAAACATAAATATAAAAAAATCCAACAATATAATTTATATAAACAGATTCATGCGACCTTCCTAAAAGTATAATTCACGAGTTGTTACCAGAGCTATCCCTGCACTCTCCATATCCACAGGAGTTGCATTGAATTTGGCGTGAAGGAAGTTTCTGTAAGCGGCATTATCCACGTAAATATTCGCACTGCATCCTCTCTCCACTCTAACAATCCTCGGTTTATGGGAAAGACAAGTGGAATTCACGCACGCCACTAGAGTCACATTCTGTTATAATATTTGATCAATATACATAATAATGATGAACTTAATTCACATTCTGTTAAAATATTTGATTAATATACATAACGATGGGTACTGGTTTTCTTTCAATTTTTCATTCAATGGAATGGCAATTACTATACCTGTTCGATCTGCTCTGCAATTTTATAGTACGAATCGGATACATTGATCCAAAATACATGTTCTCGTACTTCTGCAGTTCCGTTCACAGGAAAGATCTCGTCTTGTTGGTACCACAAGTTATTTAACAGATTGTTGGTGCTGTTATTCTCCTGTGGAGTATTGTATTCGGAGAATTTTAGATACCCAATCTTACGGGAGTAGTCACCATTTTCCTCCAAGGGGAGTTCATCATTTACTCCTTGTCCATATCTCTGGCATCATAAAAGCATTTTATAATGGAAATTAAATTGTTGGGAGATGGAGAATATGGAAGTGGAAGCTGGAAGAAGTTGTAGCACCTGCCAAGTCCATAAGCCTGTGTGTG
This sequence comes from Pseudotsuga menziesii, assembly GCA_001517045.1. Taxonomy (NCBI): domain Eukaryota; kingdom Viridiplantae; phylum Streptophyta; class Pinopsida; order Pinales; family Pinaceae; genus Pseudotsuga; species Pseudotsuga menziesii. Next base: position 263,780 of record LPNX010139771.1, on the reverse strand, counting down.
CCCATTGACGAGGAATGGTAACATCGCCAATGTGAAAATCAGAGTTTGCATTTCCAGCTATTCCATAGTGTATAACTCCGCTTATTCGAAATAAGGTGAGAAGCAATTGCGTGGTTATTCCTGCGTTGATCTGTAATGCACCCATACAATCGACACACAATAAATTCTTTTAAACTATTCTGTACAGAGATAAAAACATGGTCATTCTTAACTGTCATTGAAGTATGAATGCAAGTGCATACATGAATGGAAGTGCATATAAAACCAGATTTAGATGGATCATCTCTACTTAATAATTGTATATCAAATTAGCATGTTTTTTCTAGGTTACAGGACGATGAGACAAAGACAAAACTGATGTACTGTTTAAGTGTATATCAAATTAGCATTTTTTTTCAAGGTTACAGGACGATAAGATAAAGACAAAACTGTTGTACTGTTTCGATTGCTGATTTGCTATCATAGTGGTTCTTCAAAACAAAAAAGAGAAACAAGTGGATTGATTAAACTTTGTTTTTATTTATTTTTGGCAGCGTCTCGAGGAGATTAACTCTAAAATGAGCTTTATATTTCTGAAATGTAATCCAATCTAGGCTGGCAGGATCGATGCCTTCTGATTCAGGATCGATGCCTTCTGATTCTTAATAAGAATAATAAGAATAACAAGGAGAGGCTTTTTTCTTCCTAAAAAAAACTTTATTTTTATTTATTTTTAACAGGATAAGTTTTCAAGTGACGGCATGTGATCTATTCAATCACCACTAATTTGCTATTCATACCTATATTCTAAATAAGCAATTATATTAAAAATTTATATCAAGAGGTAGTTGTATATTCTAAATAAACAATTATATTAAAAACTTATATTAAGGGGTAATTGTAGTATAGAAATCTTAACAACTAGAGACAAGAACATATGTAACATATAATTATCTTGCCAATAACACTTAACTTGTAATTTATTGATATTCACTTATCATAAGTTAAGTAGCTATGTTACTTATAGAAATTATCAAGCTACCCCTTAGCACTGTATTCCATGTTGATATTAAGAAAAAGCCATGAGAAGGGTGAAAGAAATAAGTCCTTGCTAGGAATGTGGCAACCAAATTTATCCAGTGTAATCTTTAACACAATAAGGCCTTGCTAGGAATGTCCGAATTTATCAATTATAATTGCACCCAGTGCCGCAATACAGCTTTGTCTAAGGAGGATCTTGTAAAGTTTGTGAGGAGGGAGAGTAAAGTTTGTGATGAGGGAGATCTTTTATCAATATTATGTCAGCCAAAAATAATATTGCGGACAATGGGAGAGATGTTGTAAGGTTTGTTGCTAACAAAATAATAAAAAATAAAAATGTTAATTATCCACCAAAATAAATGTTGGCCAAAAAAACAAACCTAATATGGGGAACATGTTGTAATGTTCCTACCTAACAAAACAATAAAAAATTAAAAATTTAATTATGAGCCAAAAACAAAATGTTGGTCAGGAAAACAACACATTATGGAGGAGATGTTGTAATGTTCCTATCTAACAAAATAATAAAAAATAAAAAATTGAAGGCAAACAAAATGTTGGTCTTAGAACCATGTGCAAGGCCTTGAACAACCCATGATTTTATTGTACATGGTTTAGGAGGGCTTTGCAAATGGTTTTAAAACCATGTGCAAGACCTCCTAAACAACTCATGGTTTTATTGTACATGGTTTATGAGAGCCTTGCAAATGGTTTTAAGACCATGTGTAGTGTCTCCTAAACAACCCCATGGGGGCTTCACTTGTTGACCAATATCCTATCACGTTAGTTCATATTGTGGGTTTTAAAATTATAAAAAATCAAACCAATATATTGCAGGTATTGGGGGGATGAGGGGTTTAAGGTGGGGGTGGGTAGGGTGGTTTATAAGGATTGAGGTATAAAAAGGGGCGGGGAGGAGATTTTAAGTATTGGAAAGGGGTTTCAACAAAAAGAGTTTGGGTCAATATCTCTCGAAATTAAGGGTATTCTTTAATATCCCACGATCGCACGTGCTATGTGAGAGATTCACTAAGTGAAGTCCCCGTGAACAACCCATGGTTTTAAGAGGGCCTTGCACATGGTTTTAAAACCATATATGGGGGAGATGTTGTAATGTTCGATCCTAACGTGATGGGGGAAGGGCTCTAAAGCCTAGTATGAGGGAGATCTTGTAACGTAATGTAACGTTAGTAACGTTTGGAACATGTCAGTAAAAAATAATAGTGATAGTGAATATTATGGGAGAGATCTTGTAACTTGATGTAACCTTTGTAACATGTCGGCAAAAAATAATAGTGATAGTGAATATTAGTGAATAGATTTTGTAACAAAAAATAAAAAATAATATCACTTTCTTAAAGTTATTTTTATTAATAAAAAATCAATTTTCTAATAAGCCAAAATAAATGTGGACCACAAAAACAATCTAATATGGGGGAGATGTTGTAATCTTCCTACCTAACAAAACAATAAAAAATAAAAATTTAATTATCCGTAAAAAAACTATGTGAGTCAAGAAAAAAACACAAAATTGAATTATCCACAAAAAAATTTTGGCACAAAATTGAATTATCCATAATTTTTTTTTGGCTTTGCACATGGTTTTAAAACCATGTGCTAGACATTTTAAACAACCCATGGTTTTATTGTACATGGTTTAGGAGGCTTTACACATGGTTTAAAAACCATGTGCAAAGGCCTCCCA
>LPNX010139771.1:235034-260320 GCA_001517045.1 Pseudotsuga menziesii | reverse complement strand
ATATTGATTCAGGTTGACCAGTTGTTGCAGGCCAGCAGTTCGCTGTGCACATTCGGCAAACATGTGAAATCCTGATATTTTGCACATGTTATTTCAAGGCTTCAGTACAAGTATCGACAGCAACTCTGTTTGATGATTCAAGTTTTTGTTGTAGTTACGTTTTGAGTATTTTTTGTGGTGAGCAGATCGTTCGTTTGATCTTAGCAGAATTGTTACAATTTGCAGTAAATGTTGTTTATACATTATTTAAATGTTTTTGGGCTATCTGTTGTATCTGCATTATTTAGATGTTTTGGACTATCTTTTGGATGGTTCTGTTTGGTTCCAATTTTACAAAAATGGTTGGAATTTAATCTTTTGGATGGTTTTGTTTGGTTGAAATTATGCAGAAATTGTTGGAATTTTATTTATACAGAGGTAAAATTGCATAATCTGGATTTGAAATTGCATAAGTGTAAATCAAATCATGAAAAATGGTTCAACAAAGATCTCATTACCTAAAATTCCAAAAAATATCCTTAAAAAATCCAAAACATAAATATTTGGATTTGAACATAACCTGTTTTACAATTAAATCTGACATTTTTACCATTAGCATTTAAATTTACAGTTATATATATATATATATATATTAAGTATCAGCATAAATAACCAACCATATTTGACATGCCATAAGTTATTTAATACTGTGTCGGCAACATTATCAACCATTGTATTTTTCGCATATCATAAACAACCATGAACGGTAAATGTAAATGAAAATTATCCACCAGATCTATGCAGTGACATAAAGCTAACAAAGGATTACTGTAACATCAAAGTTTCAAACAAAATTCCGAAGGAGTGGACAAAATTGATCAAGAGTGGATAATCACGTGAATATATTCCCATGGAGTGGACACAATTTGTTTGTCATCGATAATTGTGAGATAATGCATCATTTTATCTAAAAAAATATGATATTGCTGGCTCACATGTGGATTCATGGATGTTATGATTTAGCTTAAATAGATATTTTTAATATTTTTCTTCTTTCCACTGAAAAAAAGTCAAAATATATATGGCCACGATCAATAACCAGTCTGCCCAAGCATTAATCCAAGGGCAGCTAACTATATTAATACTTTTAACTTTTAAGTGACTTGTATCTAAAGAAGTTTTACATGAATGATTGTGAAAGATCGGTGATAATTAAATATTCTTAGCATGAATGATTATGAAAGATCAATGATAATTGCGCCGAGAGGCGCTCTACAGGCCAATATGGGGGAGATTTTGTAACGTTACGTAATTGCGTCGAGAGGCGCTTTACAGCGTAGTATGGGGGAGATCTTGTAACGTTACGTAACGTTCCTCATGTAAATGTCGACTATAAATATTATGAGGGAGATGTTGTAACGTTATGTAATGTTCCTCATGTAAATGTCGGCTATAAATATTTACTTCTATTTACTTATGAAAAGATGATAATAGAAATCCAAATCATATAAGATTTAAAATGCTTCTAACAAATGATCCATAAATAAACCAAAACCAATTTAAAATAGTACTTATGAAAGCTTCATTCTATCTATCATTTTTTTAACTTCTATATATTAACAACCTCTGGACTAAAATGGAATTTAATGTTTATTTCCATATTTAGAGCCACGGTGAAGGATAGAGAAACCATATTGTAGGTTATGGTGTGAAGTGTAGCTGTCAGGCTGAGGGCTTATAAAGGGAGTCATCAAAGAGTCCAGAGGAGTTGTAGAAGTGTGAGATCATGGTGTCCCAAATAGAAGCTACTTATGTGAAGGAACCAATCCCAATGAGAGTCGTTAGCTGTGTGAGAAGACCAAACAGCGGGTGCACGAAGATGGTGGCCTCAAAAGTGGCAATGGGGTCACCAAGAACGCGCTCACGCATGAACACACACGAGCTAATATGAACATGTGTTTGTTCCTACTTTGGACATTCTCGAACAACCAACCGGGATTCCATGTCACCTTGGTAGGATCACACATGTGTTATTAGCGCATGCTAATGTGTGTGTGTGTGTGTGTGTGTCTATATATATATAAAAACAATGGTCGGCCTATTTTCCTCATAGACTGCACCGCATGTTTTAGTGGTGATTAAGCACATTGCCTGCAACCAAGTTAAGTGCCAAAATATAAACCCCGACATGTTTTTTTAATTAAATTGTTGCAATATTCTCTGCAATCTAAGTTGCCAGGAAACTTGGGTACGGGGACGCCACTTTTTGAAAAAGGGCACTTGGGTACGTCGAAGGTACATGCATGTAGATTTCAACATATTCATACAAAAATCGATGGCATTGCTTGTTGACCAAAGAACTAGATTAAATCCACTAGTGACAAACATACCCATTTGTATGGATTAGTGCGCCTTCCAACCATTCAAAGACCATTGGATGGAAGGTGTTTTATGTAATTTGACAAACCTCCTTGCAGTAATAGGGAGGTGCTTCTTTATATCCATAGGAAATTATATTATGAGTTTGTGTCAGGGCATCAAGTCAACTACTTTGACATTAGTGAATTTCAAGGGGAGGGTCGTGGATCTGTGCAGGATAGAGTGAATGCTAGGTGAACCCCATTGTTAGGTCCTCATCTTACTAGACGTTAACCTACCCACCCACCGCTGTATAACATCCATCCATATGGCGGGGCATTAACTAGACCCAAACGTCCCTATATGTCATGACTTGTAAATTGGTGCAACACAACAATTTGGTAGCCTTATCACATAGGGAGCTAGCGACATGTGACGTTGGGGGAGGAGTTGGGGCTTCATCTCCTATAGTAGGGTCTGAGAAAGGGTGGCAACATGGATACTCAAGTCAATCCCATAGATGTTCGAGCTATAGGCATACCTAATATTGGGCAACAAATACCATCATACATGATAGTTTTATGGAGACGGTTAGTATGTTAACCATCACTTTTTTCTTCATTAATTATATATATATATATATATCATTATATTTTATCTTTATATGTCTAATTATATGGTGTTTATAATTATTATGCCTAGATAGCACACTTGGGACATCAAGAGACGTTGTAGTGTGAGTATCTACCATTGATGTTGTCGTTGCGGTGACCTGCTCCATTGGTGTACCACACACTCTTGAGTATAGTGGAGTGAGTGGTCCATGAATTAAAATGATCCCTTCTTGCAATTGTTGTAATATGTTTTTATTCCATATTCTAGATGCTTTTAGTTTGAATATGCTTTTAGTTTAATACATAATGTTTGCCTTCATTTTATATTTGTACAGGTTGTAGCACCATATAGTGATGAACATTGTCCACCTCGGGTGGATGTATTAACACCTTCTCAGGTATCACATGTGAAGTTAAATCTTCTTGAAATGTGACATTTGTTAAATATTATTTAAATGGTTAAATAATTTTAGATTTTTCATAGGTGTATGCAGGTGGCCCATTCCCTTATACGTCGGTAATATCACCATCACATATTCCACAATTGCCATTTTTTCTCCCATCATATGTCCCAAGAGGCTCGGTAAATCTAGTTGTAATACCCCGTGTGTTAAGTCCCAAACATGTCTAATTCATAATTGTTTATTATTGTGGCACGGGGTGTCGGAACGTGAACGGAACAAGGATCTTTAAGGACCTAGATACATTATTATTATTTTGCAAATATTTAATTAATGGAAACAACTAGCACATTGAGGACCACTAAAAGAGTATGGGAGGCCTAAATCCATAATGTGAGGGGGAATGGGGACATTCCTAACACTTTAGAACTTGTTTGGTCGATCGTGGTCCATATTTATGCCTTGGTGGCTTTATTAGTTGATGATCACCCAAACTTTGTACACCATACCCAACTTTTAATTATTTTTGGCTATGTTGGTATTAATGAGCTTTATCCATGAGTTAGTGCGCCCTCCTTGATGTTTGGGTAGATGTCACTTGTCATTTGAGCATGTTTGGTAGTTTTGTGACTTCTTTTTGGTGATTACACTTGGTTTTGTAACTCCCACTTGCACAAGTGCGCCCTCATTGACTACTTTTAGCATGGACACCTCAAAGTTTTGTAAATCCTTATGTAACTCCTTGTGTAATCCCCCCTTTTCTTTTTTGGGAAGATGCCTTGCCTTATGTGACACATCAACTCACTTATTTTGATTCCTTTTCATGGATGATATGTCCACACATGAATTTGAGTGGGGTGGAGTGAATTGGAGTCACTCTCCTTGAAATTTGAATTGCTTGGGTTGGATTAGAGTTAACCTCTTATGGTTTAATTAACCCCCTTGGATTTACTCAAGTTGGATTACCTTGGTTGGGCTTGACCATATTGAGTTAGAATTTCCTTCTTTGGTCTATAAATCCATGTTTGATATCCTAGGTTGGGGGTTGTTGATGGTTCCTTTTGGATGGTTATTTATTATTGTTGTTAAAACCTTTGATGGTGAGATATTGGTAAGTTTGTGAGCTTGGGAAACCATGAATGCTCTTTTGTGTGAATGAACTTTGTGCTTGAAGCGTTATGAAGAAAACTCTGGTGTAGTCCCTATGTATCCATTACTTGGCTTTGTCTTGGACCTACACATAAATATAGATGGTGAATGGTGGCATCTCGATGGCCTAGGGGTCTGGATTACCATTACACCTGGTAGTGGGGTGGAAGATGAAGTATGTTGTGAGGAATAGAGTTTTGATTTCTTGAACTGATACTTGAGATATTCTTGAGTGCACCTCTGTTGTTGATATGTGGCCTCAGCTCAGGGGTGGTCTATCAAAGAGAGATCTAGATTGGCAGTGCCTAAGGCTACGTGGAACGAGGTCCGTATGATGTCAGTTTAACATTAATAAGATAAGTGGTTAATTTTTTTCATAAATTCATATGTTATATGATGTTTCCATGGCTTCATCATTTAACTTTTTATTATTGGAAATCTTTTTAGAGATGTCAATTGTGGGATGCAAATATGATGGCTTAATTGCTTGAAAATTGCCTAGAAATCGCTGTTCTTCTCCTTTGTTTGAGATTTTATATTGATGTAATCTTGGAATATATTTATTCATGTGTTATTTGTTGTAACATGCTATGCAATTGTGCCCTCCATGTCTGATTAGATCTGTTATATAATCCACAGATGAAAGTACAGAGTTTTGGTTGCTAGAAACTGGGATTTTCTACTTAGAAACTAGATTGAATTGATAATTTCTCTGTATATCTGAGTATTTTATGTTGTATGGATGTATCTCACTTTGCAACTGCACCCTCCGTGTATTTTCATATCCTCATAATGATTCAATGAGAGAGATATTGATTTAAATGGTATTATATTATAAATTCAAGTTTATTTACATCCACTTCTTGGAAATTTTATTGATCGTAGTCCATTATCAAGGAATGTTTGAGGTATTATGTGGAATTTTAAGATTTTGATTTTGTTTTATGAGGGGTACACATAGTTTTTGGATTTTGCAGGTACGTAAAAATCTTCATTGAAGTTTAGTTGATGAGATAGGAATGGAGATATCAATTTTATAAAATCAATTTAGACATTCAATTAACATTAATGAAGTGAAGTAAACAAAACAAGAGTCACACAGCTGGTTCAATGAAAGTGTCTCATAGCCCATAGCCCTTTTGCATTGCTAATTCCATCTATATCAAGTCAAGTTAAAACAAGACATTTTTGTCCTAATGTGAAGGAGTGGCAAGTGTTTTATTGATATGCATAAATATTTTGAAAAAAAAGAAAGTAGTTACATGAGAATGAGAATCACTATAAAATAACAATTATCCAAAGGAAAATTCTAAACAAACAATGCCTCAATATTGGTTCCCAAAAGTTTCAAATTTTCTTCTCAACAATGCCAAGTTAGACTTGTGAGCCCTACATAGTGTGCTAAACCAATACATAATTCATCCAAAAGAAATATTTTTCCTTAGAAAGGGACATGGACTGGATTTTATATATGTAGGTGGGAGCAAGGTGGGAGAAGGGATAGGCATTTGGGTCCATGATGTTGTTCAATGGAAAATAAAATGAATATAGCACTAAATAGATTCTCTTAGGCAATTCTAACGTGACAAGGAAAATGTTTAAATTAAACTATTTAAGAAAAAAAATGAAATCAATATGATTGTTTATAAACCTTGTAATTAACCAAAGGAAACTCGTGTGAAAAATGCAAAATTCTCGACGTTTCGGGCTGGGTAGTTCAGCCCATCTTTAGGAGATACCATACAGTTTCCCAATTTAATCTTTCAATCAGTTTCCATATTAATAATGTAACTTGGCCTAATTATTAAATTATGTCGACCTTAAGAAACATTATTAAGATGTTGTAGTTTATTTTTGATTTGGTTAATGATAGGGACCCACGTCCTGCTAAGCTTCCATCTGTCATCCCGATTGATATTGAGAGGGTGTTTCTCAATTTCAATCGCTTCTCTTACTCATCTTCTTGTGTAATGGTCAATGTCGGCGATGAATTTCACATCTTCCATGAGAATGTGGATACAGAATTTTGCATTAACTAAACACTCTGTAACCTCCATGAGAACATCGGGTTTTCAACATTTGTTTGAACAACTTCCAGACTTTTCGTCTTCCGACTTCTATTTTCTGACTTTCACACTTTCGGCTTCCGAAATTCGAGATCGAAAAACTCAACTTCTAACCTTAGCCCTTTCATGTTCTCCTGCTTTCCGCTTTCTGCTTTTCGACTTCCGGACTTCGGGATTAGAAAACCCAACTTCTAGCCTTAGTCCTTTCCTATTCTTCCACTTTTCGCTATCCGAATTTCGCACTTTCGACTTCCAGAGTTCGGTATCGGAAAACCCAACTTCTAGCCTTAGTCCTTTCCTGATCTGCTGCTTTCCGCTTTCCAACTTCCGCACTTCTGTCTTCCGAACTTCGGAATCGAAAAACTAACTTCTCTCATTTTCAACCATTGATTTCTTTTGCGGATTTATTCCTGTCCGTCGAATCTGTTCATCAGATCACCTTTCAGACTTTACAGATTTGCTCTTGATCATTGATTTATTGTGCGGGATCACTTCTAACCGTCGGATCTGTTCAAAAGATTTAATTTTGCTTTGACCGTTTATTTCTTGTGAAGGATCACTCCTGACCGTCGGATCTCTGCGCACAACATGGATTCTTCTAAGTCCTTTGCACATCTGGATCATGATTGCAACTATGTTGCCATCAATGATAACCATATTACACTCTGGTCTGTTTTCCATATGATCGCAAATCCTCCACCAGTCTCCTTCTGACCGCAAACCCTCCAATAATCTCCCCCTTTGGCATTGATGCCAACCTTCAACTTTTGGAAGCATGTTGTACTAGTAATTAATCTGTTTATCATCTGTAACAAACAACTTCTCCCCCTTTGACATCAATGTCAAGGAAGCCTCTACAACACAACTCCCCCTATCAAGGTGATCAAATTATTTGGAATAGGATATGATACCTAGTTTTCGGCGTAGGTACTCAAATTGTGACTTTGGTAAAGGTTTAGTGAAGATATCGGTATTTTGTTCTGAAGAAGGTATAAAATTCAATTCAACTACTATGTTTGTAATATGCTCCCTTAAGAAGTGATACTTAATCTGTATGTGCTTGGTCTTAGAATGAAGGATTGTATTTTTGGACATACTAATGGCACCGATATTATCACAATGGAGAGGAATGGGGTCCACATATTTTACCTCCAGGTCTACCAGTGTCTGAATCATCCAGATAATTTGTGTACAATAATGTACTCAGGTTCCGTAGTGGATAAGGATATTGAGCCTTGCTTCTTACTCATCCATGCAACTAAAGAATCACCTAAGAAGAATGCACCTCCACTTCTACTCTTCCTTTCATCCAAACAGTTTGCCCAATCAGCTTCTCAATATGCAGTTAACAAAATATTTTGATTCCTGGGATACCAGAGACCATAAGTCATTATGCCCTTTAAATATTTGAATATCCTCTTCACAACCACCAAATGACTTTGCTTAGGATCATACTGAAATATTCCTACCATTCCCACAACTTGCATGATACCAAGACAAGATGTTGTGATGTATAAGAGACTTCCTATCATTGATCGATATGTTCTCTGATAAACATTTGGTGAGGGATTATCCTTGCTAAGTTTACACCCAACAACCATAGGTGTACTGACAGGTGATGAGTCTTCCATTTGAAATTTCTTCAACATCTCCTTCAAATACTTTTGTTGGGAGAGAAATAAGCCTTCAGAACTCTGAGTAATGTGAAGACCAAGAAAGAATGACAATTCTCCTATCATTGACATCTCAAACTCAGATTGCATGCCATTAGCAAACCATTGCACAGAAGAGTCATTAGTGCATCCAAATATAATCTCATCCACATACACCAAAACTATTAATAGATTATCACCTTCATATTTGATATACAAGTTACTGTCAACGTTTTCTTTCTTGAAACCTTTGTCTTGTAGATATTTGTCCAGTCTATGATACCAGGCTCTAGGTGCTTGTATCAATCCATATAGAGCCTTCTTTAATCTGTAGACATTGTCAAGATTATTTGTCAGTTGGAACCCTTCAGGTTTCTCTATATAGACTTTTTCTTCCAGATCTCCATCGAGAAAGGTTGAATTAACATCCATCTGACATACTTTGAATTTCTTATGAGTGGCACAGGCAAGAAACATTCTGATGGATTCCAATCGTGCTACTGGTGAAAAAGTTTCATCAAAGTCTTGTCCCTCAGCTTGGGCATACCCTTTGGAAACTACTCGAGCTTTATTCCTTATAATTTGTCCTTGTTCATTCATCTTGTTTTTAAACACCCACTTGGAGCCTATTACATTTTTATATATAGGTCTAGGAACCAACTCCTAAGTATTATTTTTCTCAATCTGATCAAGCTTTTCATTCATGGCTTTAAACCAATCTTCATCCTCACTAGCCTCTTCAAAATTTGTAGGTTCCATCATAGATAGGAAAGCAATCTGAGATTGTTCTGAAGCTTTGATCAACTTTCTTCTTGTCTGTACTCCTTTATGCTTGTCTCCAATTATCTGACTTTCGGGATGATTCTTCTGAACTATTCTCAAAGGTGCCTTTGTGTCTGGTTGCTACCTTGAATCTGTTTGAGTGTTTGCAAGTTCATAATTTGAATTTGAATCTTCTTGTTCTGATTCTTGGACCTGTTTTTCTTTAACTTCAACTGTATCTTCTGTATCTTTTGTATCTGGTTCAACACTGCTTATTTGAATGTCTTGCACAGAGATTCCTTCATCAATCTTATTGTCAATACAATCAACCAATTTGTGCAGCCTCGTATTATAACAAGTATACCCTTTAATGTTTGCAGCATATCCTAAGAGGATACCTTCATCAACCCTGTCATCATATTTCCCAAGATGTTCATCATTATTTTTTATATAACACTTGCTTCTAAAGACTTTCAAATGTTTGATAGAAGGAGGTCATCCAAACCATAGTTCATAAGGATTCTCATCATTGTTTGGCCTTAGGTGAGCTTTATTAAGAATATGAACATCTGTGTGAATTGCCTCTACCCAGTATATGTGAGAAAAGAGGAAATTTCAACTCAAAATGGGCCTTTTAACTTTGATTCAAATTCCATGTCATCATGTGTTAGCCAATGAAATTGCTTTAAATTTGAAATATCGTATAGGTCTTAAACACTTTTTTAATATAAATTTGGGGATATGTATCATAAAAAAACTACTTTTTTAGTTTGTATTTTCGACATATCTCCCCTGTTTTTACTCAAATTTCAATCGGGAGAGCTCATTGGATGCGGAATTAAATTCCTCATCCAACAAGTACCCACTCGGCATACTTTTGACAGACCCCGCTACCCCAAAAACAAGAAATACCTAAAAAAACGTGATGATCATACTTTTGACGGACCCCGTACCCCAAAAACAAGAAATACCTGAAAAAACGTGATGATGATCATCACGTTTTTTCAGGTATTTCTTGTTTTTGGGGTAGCGGGGTCTGTCAAAAGTATGCCGAGTGGGTACTTGTTGGATGCAGAATTTAATTTCGTATCCAACGGGCTCTTCCAATATGATCATCATGTTTTTTCAGGTATTTCTTGTTTTTGGGGTAGTGGGGTCCGTTAAAAGTATGCCGAGTGGGTACTTATTGGATGCAGAATTTAATTCCGCATCCAACGAGCTCTCCCAATCGAAATTTGAGTAAAAACATCATCATCATGTTTTTTTAGGTATTTCTTGTTTTTGGGGTAGCGGGGTCCGTCAAAAGTATGCCGAGTGGATACTCGTTGGATGATTCCACATCCAACGAGCTCTTCTGATCAAAATTTGAGTAAAAACACGGAGAGATATGTCAAAAATACAAACAAAAAAGTAGTTTTTTTCTTTTCTTCCTCCAAAATTAATAAATATTATTTTATTATTTTAACTATTATTTTATTAATTCTTTTTAGGAGGCCCATTTTGAGTTGAAATTTCCTCTAATACATTCTTTTCATTCATCATTGATCTTGCCATCTGTTGTACTGACCTATTCTGTCTCTCAACAACTCCATTATGTTGTGGGGTCCCTGGAATAGTGAAAACTCCTTGAAGTCTCCTCAACAGAACTCTCCTCCTCTATCAGGTCTTACTGCTTTTAGTCTTTTTCTTGTTTGATTCTCAGTCAGGGCCTTAAAAGTTTTGAATTTTTCAAGTGCCTCAGATTTTTCTTTCAAAAAAGCAACCCATGCAAGTTTAGAATAATCATCAATGACCAACATTAAATATATTTCTCCTCTTGTACCTTCTTTTCTTGATGGTCCACACAGATCCATATGTACTAACTGAAGTGGTTTGTCTGTTGATGTGAACTTCTTGGATTTAAACTGTGTGTGAGTCCGTTTTCCCATTTGACGGGGTTTACAAACAGAGTCATATGGCTTTGATATCTTTGGAAGATCTCTTACTGCCCCATTGTTCACAAGTTTGATGATATGATCAAAGCTTAAATGTCCAAGTTTCCTATGCCAAAGCCAACTTTCATCATAGTTGCTTAGATGGCATTCTTCTTGTTCTTCTTTCAAGACATAGTAGACATTGTTTTCAGTTCTTATACCTTTTGCAACCAACTTTCCTGAGGGTACAAAATTTATCAAACATAAATGTTTACATTTCTAAAAGTTACATTTCTTGATTTATTTTCACTTAGAGACATAAATTTACTTTTATCACCACTCATATGTTTGGAACATCCACTATCAATGTACCAGGGTCCTTTTTGTTTATGAGCAGAAAGGACTAAGCCACATTTGTTATCTTCTTTCTTCTTCCAAATTTTATTACTTCCAGCAGAGTAATTCAATCTTGGTTCTATTTTGTAATTCTTCAGATGACAGTTTGAAGCCTCGTGTCCAAAGTTATGACAAACATAACACTCTGGCTCATTGTACAGTAAATCAAAAGGATTGTTATTTCTATCATGAGTTATTCTTTGAGTTGTATGCAGTTCTTGTTTGCTTGCTGACATTCTTGTTCTATGTTGTAGCCCTTGATTATTCCTTGATTGCATTTTTCTAAAATTAAATGCACAGTTTGCAACTTTGTGACCAAAATTAGAGCAACAATAACAGTAACCATAGAAAAAAAATTGGTCGCTTAATCTTGGAGGTCTTTTCTTTTGTTGACTATGTTTCTGAACATTCCTTGGTTGATAATTTCGATATGAGTTTATGACTCTTGTACTTGCCTCATTTCCTTTTGTTTGCATAGCAGGTTTGCATTCTGATTGCTTGCTGCATGAACCTTCTTCGTAGCTAAGACATGTTTTCACCCATGGGGACCTTTGCTTGTTGAGGATGATGTTCGATTCCTCTGAAGCCTTGATACTTGACAGATTCTGGTGGTACAGAGCTTGAAATTTCTTCAACTCTTTCCTAGCTGCCACTACTTCTGCTTCCAAATCTTCACATCTCTTTTTCCCTTCTATTAATTGTTGTCTGAGAAGCTCTTCTATCTTCTTTGCTTCTTCTAGTTCCAATTTTAACAAGGCGACGTCTTCACTTGGTTTTTTTCCATTCCTATCATACTACACCAGTAACTGGTTTTCTTTTCTTTTCTTTAATTTGAGCCCGTCAATTTCCTCCAAAGCACTGATTAGTTCCCCGTCCATGTCAACCATGGATTCTTCCTCATTCATGCCACTTTCTATACATTCATTTCCAATATCATCTATGGCCATAAGCATAAAGTTGTTCACTTCATCTTCACTAGATGAATCGTTGTCTATTTCTTCTGAAGAGTCAAGATCATTTACACACACACTTTTCTTTTTGTGTTTAGCCTCTTTACCATATTTATTGAATGAATAACTTTCATCATCATTAGAGGTCTGCCTCTTGTGCTTGAGGGGACATTTGGAAGCAAAATGACCCATTTTATCACATTTAAAACATTTAAAGGACATCTTGCCTTGGTGTTTACCTGAACCTTTCTTCAGCCTCCTTACAAATTTTGCCTCAGCCACATCCATTTTAGAATGTTTATCTGCTTTAAAAGAAGCTTCTCGAGTAGTGGATTTGTCTTTACCAATCCTCATTTCATAGGCTGCCAGGATACCCAAGAGTTGGTCAATGGGTTGATTTTTTAGATCACTCAATTCTTCTATTTTTGAGACCTTGGGATTAAATCTCTCAGGCAGATATCTTAAAAATTTCTGAACAAGGAAAGCTTCATCAAACTTTTCAACAAGACCCTTCATGGCATTCATAGTCTCTTCTATTCTTAGGAAGTATTTACTGGCTATCTAATCCTTATTCATTTTTAGTTGTTCAAATTTTAGCCTATATGTCTGTAGTTTGACATCCTTTACTTTTTCATTTCCTTCACAACAGTTTATAAGCTTATCCCACACTTCTTTCGCAGAATCAAGATGCATTACTTTAACAAACTCAGCTTCTGCAAGACAACTCAGAATAGCGTTCATTTCCTTTGCATTGAAACTAAATTCCATCTTGTCATCTCTAGAGGCTAGCACAACTGGCTTTACATAGCCAGTCTCTACTACATTCCACACATCAACTCCTAAGGACATTATATAGGTTCTCATTCTAACCTTCCAAAAGGTAAAGTTTGTTCCATCAAACGGAGGAACCTTATTGGATGAAGTCCCTTCATAACTTGTCATGTTTAAGCTTTCAGATCTACCTTTAGACAAAAGGAATTAGCTATGATACCAATTGTTGAAATTACTCAAATAACTGAGAGGGGGAGGGGGGGTGTCAATCAGTTATTTCCAAAGCTTAAACCAATTTTCAAAATTTAAACCCTTATTACGGATTACAAACTTATATTTATGATAATGTAGCAAGTAAAGCAGAAGAGATGAAGATTATCAATTACACATGCATGATAGAGACATGGCAAACACTCATTTTTATTTGAGCACCTACTGAAAAGAGGTTGCAACCTTTGTTTTACAAAAACCTTCTTGTAGAGAGCACCAACCCTCATGTTTTTCTAACACCCACTAAAATAACATTCTCCAACTACAACTGAGTGAAAGCATCAACTTCCACTTGTATAGAGAAGACAACATGTTTTTCCTAGCACCACCCTACCACCCTTGTTTCTCAGATTTAAAACATGCACAATACAATATTTAGAAAAATAGATATAACAATTCAAACCAACTCTGTACAGATCTTCTCCTGAATTTCTTGTGCATCTTGGTTCCCCTCGTCATCTATGTTCTGGATATTCTTGAAAGAGCTCAGAGTCCTCTCTCATTCTGCAATCTCCACTTCGACGACGATCCAAGCACCAGTTCTCTGTCTACAGAGAGCCCACCACATCATTCATCATGCACATCCTTTTATAAATGTCGATTTGTAAACCATTTACTTGTTCGTATACCGGACGGTCCATTTCCATATCTGATCAAACTGTTCGATGTCTTAATACTGATAAGGAGTCCAATCGCTGAGCAATTATGAGTTTCTGCAATGCATTTTTTCGTCATTTGGATTCTTCCGCACTTGTCATTTTCTGCAACAAATCAGAGTTTCCACACTTCTGATTCCGCACCGTTTCCCATCCTTTTCTGCATAATCAATCTGCACCGTTGATTTATTGTGCATCATTTCCCTACCGTCGATCTGAGATTCAGTGCATGATGTAGACATCGGGTTTTCAACATTTGTTTGAACAACTTACAGACTTTTCGTCTTTCGACTTCTGCTTTCCGACTTTCAGACTTCAGGATCAGAAAACTCAACTTCCAAACTTAGTCCTTTCCTGTTCTCTCGCTTTCCGCTTTTCAACTTTCGGACTTCGGGATCGAAAAACCCAACTTCCAACCTTAGTCCTTTCTTGTTCTCCCGCTTTCCTCTTTCCACCATCTGGCTTCCGCACTTCCAACTTCTGGACTTCGGGATCAGAAAACCCAACTTCCAGCCTTATCCTTTCCTGATCTCCCGCTTTCCACTTTTCGACTTCCGGACTTCGGAATCAGAAAACTAACTTCTCTTGTTTTCGACCATTGATTTATTTTGCGGATTTATTCCTGTCCGTTGGATCTATTCATCAGATCATCTTTCAGAATTTGCAGATCTGCTCTTGATCGTTGATTTCTTGTGCGAGATCACTTATAACCGTCGGATCTATTCAAAAGATTTAATTTTGCTTTGACCATTGATTTCTTGTGCGGGATCACTCCTGACCGTTGTATCTCTGCACACAACAAGGATTCTTCCGAGTCCTCTGCACATATGGATCATGCTTGGAACTATGTTTCCATCAATGACAACCATATTACACTCTGATTTGTTTTCCATATGACTGCAAATCCTCCACCAGTCTCCCCCTGACCTCAAACCCTCCAACACTTGTTTTAAATTTGGAGCGACCACCATAAGATTAATTTAGACCTCCACATGATTTTAAATTTGGTTTTTTTTGGCTGGGCGACCTGCACGAGCTGATCAACCTTGGAGCGACCTGCACGAGGAATAGGAGGCGACCTGCACGCTGTCAGAGGAAGCTGGGCTCGAACTGAGATCGTGAGAAGCTGATCTGGATCGTGGACTGCCAAAGGAGGCGTTGAGATTGCTGTCTGAGGCCACTCTGGCAAAGCTGGAGAGCAAAGATGGGCTCTCCGATCCCTGAGGATCGAGATCCATCCCAAGCTCCTCATCTGGATGAATTCGATCGCCTAATCTCATCTTACAACAAGAGATCCGGCAAATCCGAACCCCCGAAATTTGTCAAAAGGCTTGAAGATGTGCTGGAGGTTGCCCTCCCTCCGGAGGAAACCATCCGAGTAGCTCTTTCCCTTGCAGATCGAGCCCTGATTGGCCAATTTACGGGGCTCTGGCCTTTGCCCAAAACAACGGACAGCTGGGTTCAAAGAAACTGGAGACCCCTAATCACCAACAATGTTGCTTCCTACTCCGTCGGGCGAGGTTTTTTCCTCTTCGACTTCGAATCCAAGGATGATAAAGAGCCGATCTTCCGAAATGGGCCCTACTTCATGGGGCCGCAAGGTCTTTACCTCAACAGGTGGACTCCGGACTTCGATCCTGAGGCTGACACGCCAAGAGCAGTGCCAGTTTGGGTCAGGCTGCCCAATCTCCCAATGCATTGCTGGAACCCTAAATCCCTCCAGGCCATAGGGACTGCGCTGGGGAATTACATAGATATGGAGAGCCCGAAAGATCAATACGCCTGTGCTCGAATCTGCGTTGAGGTCGACCTAGAAGCTGGTCTCCTGGAAGCTATCAAGTTAACCGTGGGAAGCTGGTCCCATTTCCAAAAACTTGATTATGAACAGCTGCCCTTCAAGTGCAGAGGATGCCATGAGTATGGGCATTTTATCCGCAACTGTCAAAAAAACCTGAGAACAAGCAGGGCAAGGCAGAGGGATGGCAGAAGGTGTCTAGAACTAAATCCAAACATCAACCCGGGAAGGGGCCTAAAAAAGGTGAAGGGACCAGTGATACAAGGGTCACTAATCTTGAAGGATCAGTGGAAGCAACCAAGACTAAAGCAATGCCGGAAATAAGGGAAGATCTAACTGAAACTGGTGAGAAATCCAGCAATGAAGGGAACAAAGAATCTGAAGCAGAAATATCAGCGCAACATTTGAAGGATCAAGAGGAAGAAAAGGCCCCAGTCACTGCAGGGGAAACCTTGGGGAACTCAGAAGAAGACACTGGATCGGAGGAAGAGGAAGAGGAGGAGGGGGAAATCGAAATAACCACTCCGAGAATGCCTAAAACAAGGGGAAGAAAATCCAGGAAAGAAATAAGAGAGCAGGCTTCTTATAAGGATAAGTTGCAAGGCTCTCAGCTAACTTTGGAAAAGCTCCTGAACTCTGCTAGGAACACCCGACAGCAAGGGCATGCCCAGAAAGGGATGCCTAAGCTCCCCAAAAGTAAGTAATGCGGGTCCTCTCCTGGAACTGTAGAGGTCTGGGAAGTAAAATCAAAGAAGAAGCAATGTTAGATCTATCTTCTTTACATAAGCCGGACATCTTCCTGATCCAGGAGACGAAGATGGAGGAAGCCGCCTTCCTCCAAGTTAGTCAAAAATTATGCAAAGGCAAAGGAAAAGCTGCAATAAGTTCAAGAGGGGCTTCTGGCGGCATTGGAACCCTATGGAATGACAAAGAATTTGATACGGTTGATGTCAAGAACAACAGCCATTGGATCCTTACCCAGCTTAGGCAGAAAGCCTCAAACTCTCTGGTAAGTATCTTCAACATCTATGCTCCCAATTCTGCTGCAGAGAAAAACTCCTGCTGGAACCTCTTGCGTGAGGAGAAGAATAATCTGCAAGGTAACATCATAATTGCAGGTGATCTTAATGTCACCTTAAGCCATGAGGAAAAGAGAGGTGGGTCCTTGGTCAGGGACCCCATAAGGGAGACGGTAGATGAAATCATCCTAGAATGGGATCTCATGGACATTAAACCTGCTGCTGGAAAGTATACCTGGAATAATAAAAGAGCAGGGCCTGGACATATTGCCGCAAGACTCGACAGATTCCTAGTCCAGGAATCCTTCCTCCTGCTGGGGATGAATATTTCTTCCAAAATTCTGCCCTTTGGAGTCTCAGATCATAGGCCCATTCTCCTTGAGATGGCTGTTATCAAGAATTGGGGACCAATACCTTTCAAGTTTAATCCCCTCTGGGCAAACCACTCTGACTTCCTCCAAATTGTAACAAATTCGTGGTCCCCACCGGTCAATGGCTCTCCCTTCTACGTTTGGGAGGAAAAGTTAAAAAGATTGAAAAATTGCCTTAAGCGCTGGGCCAAAACCATCCCTTCTCCTTCAGACCAGAAATCTCAAGCAGCGAAGGAGCTCGAGACCCACCAGGCTTCTTTGGAGGCCAAGGACGTGACTGCAGAGGATCTCCACGCTGAAGCTATTTTACATGCTAATCTTCACCAAGCCTGCAAAAACGAGTCTGACTGGTGGAAGATTAAGGCCAGATGTGATTGGCTAGTTGATGGGGATAAAAACACAAGATATTTTCATAAGCAGGCGACAGCCAGAGTCAATTTCAATTATGTGAAAGAGATCCAAACCCAGGAACGCGTTATAACCAGCCATGATGAAATTAAAATTGAAGCTTCCAGATACTTCAGTGGACTCTACACGGCCCAGCCAGTTGAGGAGGACGCTGAAATCTTGAACCTGATACCCAGCTCCATTAAAACCAGCGATAATGATTCTCTTACCCAGGCTATTTCGATGGAGGAGATTAAGAGAGCTGTTGATGGAATGAAGGACGACAGGGCTCCGGGACCGGATGGTTTTAATGCCACATTTGTTAAACTGTGCTAGAACATCATCAAGAAAGACTTAATTAAAATGGTCCGGAAGTCCCAGAGATGTAGTAAAATTGGCGGAAGCACCAATTCGGCATTCCTGGCCTTAATCCCCAAAGAGAAGGAGGCCAAAAACTTTGACAGGTTCAGGCCTATTTCTTTGTGCAATATAGGCTATAAAATCATCACTAAGGTCATGGCAAGCAGACTCAAGCATATACTTCCGAGAATGATCCCGGAGAATCAAGGAGGATTTGTAAAAGGCAGGAAGATCTGGGAAAACATCATTTTAGTTCAGGAAGCTATACACTCCAGCCTGAAGAACGGTGACAAGGGAATGGTGGTCAAAATCGATCTGGCCAATGCCTTTGACAGGGTCAGCCATCTCTTTCTTTTCCAGGTGATGCAGAAATTTGGTTTCGCTTCTGCTTTTATTTCTTGGGTCCGGGCTTGTATTAGCAACTCGTGGATTGCCCCACTTGTCAACGGTAGAGCTGGGCCCTTCTTCCAAGCCTCGAGAGGCATGAGGCAAGGATGCCCACTCTCCCCTCTCCTTTATGCCATCCAGGCCTTTGTTCCTAGCTTTCAGCTAGAGACTGCCAGGCTTGACCAGGATCTCCCCGGAATCCAAATGGCTAGAGGCATCAAAGAAATTAATCACGCGCAATTTGCAGATGACACTATCTTACTAGGTGGTGCTAGTAACATTATTGGCAGGCGATTCAAGACTGAGCTGAGCCGTTACTGCCTTGCCTCTGGAGGCCAAGTTAACCTAAGGAAAAGCCAGATCTATGGTTGGAACATCAATTTGAGGGAAATGTCAGATATCTCCCGGAGCCTCAACATTGGCGGAGTCACTGACTGGGAGTCCTTCAACTATCTGGGGGTTCCCATATTCAAAACCAAGGCCAAGAGCTCGGCCTGGAACCCTATTGTGGAGAAAATTAAAAGCAAAATCCAAGGCTGGGGATCAACCTGGTTAAACTTGGCTGGGAAGGTAGTCTTAATCAAGGCTGTCTTGAACAACTACTTGATTTATCAAAGCTCTCTCCTTCTAGCCCCGGCCAAGACCATCAATCAAATTGAAGGACTGATAAGGTCCTTTCTCTGGCAAGGGGGCAGCGCTGGTAGAAGCAAGAAGTTTGCGTTGGTAAGCTGGAGAATTATTAAACGACCTAAGTCTGAGGGAGGCCTCCATATCAGAGATCTCAGGACCCAAAATTTAGCTATGGGAGCCAAGCTGATCTGGACTCTGCTAGTCCCCAAGCCCTCTTGGTCCAGCCAAGTACTGAAAGCTAAGTATTTTAGGGGAAACCGGCTCAGATGCCTGGAAGGTGCCCATATGAACCAGAATGGATCCACTATATACAAAATTTGTCTCAAGGCGTTGCCTCAGTTCACTGATGGCCTGCACTGGGTCCCAGGCAACGAGAAACTCATTAAACTTTGGAATGACTCTGTTCTGGGTAAGATTCCTCCACAGCTACCTCACCTGTAGCAAAGGATGGACGCGCTGGGGTTGACAACGATCTGGGACATCTCCAAGTGGGAAAATTCTGAGAGCAAGCGCTGGATTGGCTGGAATTTGCCGGACCTACCTGATGAATTTGATGCAGAGAAATCACAGCTCCTTGACCACCTGACTGGAATCGCCCCACTATGCCAAAATAAAAGGGACAAGCGAGGATGGGGAGAACGTTCAGGCAATTACACTGCCTCTGAAGGATATCAGCGTTTCTCAGCTAACTTCAACGTTCCTGGCAATCCCAAAGTCTGGAATTATAATTGGTCCAACTCCACGTTGCCCAAGATCGACCACTTCACATGGACGCTGCTGCATGGCAAAATTTTGACGGGCGAGAACTTGGAAAGGAAAGGGATCGCTGGTCCATTTAGATGTCCCCTCTGTGCAAACGCTGAAGAAACCATAACACCCCTGTTTTTCCAGTGCTCCTTTGCCAATTCAGTCTGGAAGGGCGTGCTTGACAGCTGGGGAGGATTAAGGAGGACGCCGGAGAATATTCACGACTGCATCAACAATTGGGAAAATTTGTATCAGGGCGAGATGATTGAGAAGAGGGGCGTGAGAAGTTGCTGGCTTAAAATACCAAAACTGATTTGCTGGTGCGTATGGAACGAAAGGAATTATAGGATTTTTCAGGATAAAATGCAAACCACGTGTAAGATAGTAGTCAAAATTCAGGGATTGGTTATGGAGGTTATTAGTATCTCAAAGCTTCCGAGCAACAAAGGGATTCTAACCGAAAAAGAAAAAGAGAGGATGAGGAAATTCATACCCCTGGCTGATAAATTAGTTGCTGCTAAGAAACTGGAGGCGTGGGAGATCAGGATGGATAATTCTCAGTTCGGCAATTGGCTGAAAGAGAGGAAAATTTTTAAGCTCTTCTTTGATGGGGCCTCCAAAGGGAACCCAGGGAAGGCCGGAGGTGGTGGAGTCATCATCAATCCTGACGGGGAAGTCGAGGTGGAGTACAGCTAGAATATTGGTTATGAAACTAATAATATCGTAGAGGCCTACGGGCTATGGCAAGGCCTAAAACAATTGCTGGTTAAAAAGGTTGAAGATGTCCTGGTATTTGGAGACTCCAGGATTATCATCCAGGCAATGAATGGAGAAAGGATAAGTGACAACAATAGGACAGCTAAATTGACTAGAAGAACTAGGTCCCTTTCCAAGCTATTTCGAAAGATTAGATACTATCATATTCTAAGAGATCTTAACGTCTTGGTGGACATGGCTGCCAATAAAGCCATAGATGCGGAGCTTAATGGATTATTAGTTAATTCGGTTGTTCACAGTGATATTCCTCCTTAGATCCTCGGATGGTCATTGACTGTATGAAGGGGTAGCGAGGTGAAATCTGTCATGTATCTCTCTACAGCAATTTATTGCTGATTTTTAATAAACTCCATAACCGTTCTTGTTAAAAAAAAAATTTAGACCTCCACACCAAATCAAAAGAGGAGAGAATAATACCTATTGGTGTTATTATAACACGTATCAATGCAAAGTGAATAACATCGATAAATGTTAGATGCTATTCTATCTCCTAACGATGTATATATTTGGAGAAATTAAAAAATTTAATTTTAAAATTTTTCTTTTTAACATTTGCATAGGACTCAAAATGAAAACTTGATTTAACATGTTGGATATTATAAGTACAATAACAATTAAAAAAATGTGGAGAATGGAAAATATTTAATTTTAATATTTTCATTCTTAAATAATTTTTTTATGTTTTTATTATTATTAAATATTAAGTAAATGTTGGTTGGGGAGTCTGGTCTTCTTGATTTAGATATGTTATTTCAGCCATGTTTGGATCCCGGCATCTGACGGGTGGGGAACAAGCCCCCTACACTACAGTCGTCAAGGAGGTCCATAGGGAGCAGGCGCAGCGCCCCTGTAGCGAAAATTTAGAAAAAAATGCCTTGTAAAATGTTGTAATTTTAGAGTCATGACTTGGTCAATAATGTTGATTTACGAGCCCATGGTTTTGGGAAACCCGTGGTACTTTCCCATGGTATTCCCTTTATAAAAGGAAGGCATTGTACTACGACTGGGTATTGTATTGTAGCATTGTAAAAAATCTTTGTCATTGTGTGGGAAAGACCGTGAGAAAGTGAAGAGGAAGTGCAACGGGGTTGTGCAAGTTGTATTCCTTCATTTTGCTGGATGGTGTAATAATAAAGGACTGGTAATTTTTGTGTGGACGTAGCCCATCTTGGGTAAACCATGTTATATATCTGTCTCTCTTGTAATGTGTTTTAATATTTGCATCTTGTTTATTGTTTATTGTTATTGCTTTACGATCATATTTTTCTAACACTAAAAACATGTAGAAAACGATAAATGAAGAAAATAAACAAACTGGTATAATAGTTAAATTTTAAACTAATTTGTCAAGATTTTAAAGACTATATTAAATATAAAAAGAACAATTATAATTTATACATTTAGTATTAGATTAATATGAATTGAGGTGCAAGAACTCCGCCTACTAGTTTGATGGCATTATTAATGTATGAAGGAACAATAAATATAGTGTAAACATCATATAACTCCGACATAGATAAGAATTCAAATAAAACTACACTAACCATGGGTGTTGGTGGTAATCCCCTATGTGTCATGACTTAGCTTTTTTTTTGGGTTGTAATTACTGATGGTATTCTCGTTCCCAATTTTATGAAAACTACTTTTCACCTTCTAGTCCTCCTTTCATAACCAAAGTCCTTTACAATACATTAAGTATGTTGCAACATCAACATTATAGTTTCCATCCATCAATACGTTGCATAAAATCCCATTGAGCCATTTATTGCAAACACCATTATATATGGCCTAAAAACAACTTCAATCATTTTGCTAAATATTTTCAAGGCCTTCCTCAATTCACCCAATTTGATAACTCATTTATCGACATTGCATGTGACCACCTCATAATCATGCCTCTTTGCTATGTATAATCTCATCAAGCAAACTCTTAATATTTAGAATCACCTCCTCTTTGAAGTACCTATCTAATAACATATGCAAGAGCGTGTCATACACCATAACAACTAGCAATCATCCCTTTTCCACCATTGATCCAAAAAGCCTCTCAACCTTCTATAGTTTCTCATATTCAATGTACTTTCCCATAAAAAATCCTTTATCCAATCTTTTCCTAATTTTATAACTATCTTCTAAAACCTATGGGTTATGTTTCAATTCTCTAACTTTTATTTTCATTATTATTTCTAGTTACAATTACACTCATAATGGTTGTCATATCATTAGTCCTAAGTAGAGATTATATGTTTTACTTCACCCTATTAGTTTAACAAAGAAACCAAAAATATTTTTGAAGTTTGAGAAAAATAATATTAATTATTTATTCAATTTATTATCATGTGTGTTGAACTCGTTGGTTTATAGACCTTGAAAAATACTATTTTTATAGTTGACCATATTAGTTAAAATTACAAAAATAAAATAAAATTTACAAATATTATTAAAACTTTAGAAAGTTCATGAAATATTTATAGTAGAATGTTCTAGTGCTATCACTTCAATGTTGTAGTGTTGTCACTCCATATTCCAAAAAAATGTACAATTTAAATCCATATGTTTGTATGGGAGTAGTGCCTTTAGTATTCTTAATTTTCTCTTATAAAATCTTTAAACTAATTTTCAAAAGCAAAATACTCAATTTTAATATTATGCTCTTTTTAAAATATGAATTTTTTTCTCATTTTCCATTTTTTTTAAAGTTTAATATCTCTTTAAAATAAACTTTTAAACATATAAAAATATTAAAAATCATAATTATAGCTTAATATTTGTTTAATTCATTTATTAATCTCTTTTATTTTGAAACAATAGTAAGAGTTTTGGACTATGTATTATTATTTATAAAAGAAGATAAGTTGCTTTATTAATATTTGTAATTATGATTTAATTGATTTTTATTTATAATTTAAATTTGAAATTTTTATTATGAAAAATTGTATTGATTGTATTGTTGATTTTGATACTTTTAAAATAATGTAGTATTCTAAAGATGGTTCATATATTAATAATATTAAATATTGATGTCAAAACAATGACAATGATGATGGTGGTTAACGTCTCCTGAGACCAAACTTTGGTTTATCGGACCTAAAGAAACATATTATTTAGTTTATTTTAAAATTGTATTTCTATGGTCAAAGATCTTGGACAGAAGCGTCCCGAGCTCACTGTAATTTTGACAAGTTAAAAGGCTAGGAAAGTCGGTATTGCAACAAAGATTATGAAACTGAGATCTAATGTGGGTGTACGCACGACACTCTAAGAGGAAGTGATTTTCATCCTCAATGTTCATATTCTCACAGACATGGCAGATCCTTTCCATCCATGGTGTTTTAGGAACTACCCAAGGACCTCTTTCACTATGCAGCTCATGAGAGTTCGTTCTTATCTTGGCTATATTAATTTTTTTCTTTGAACTAGTTAAAATAGAGAGATACTCTTGATCTTCTAGAGTATGATTGATGACCTCTTTATAATATCTTAATTTTTGTTTAGCCTCTAAATATTTCTCACACCACATTTTCTCTTTAGACTTAGAAATAACAATGTTTTTAATGTTATTATTATTTTGCAATGCAACAGTTTCTTCGATCTCCCAATGGTTTAACGAGGCCCTGATATCTTTATACCAACCTCACTTGAGCCTTAGGTGATTTTGGCTGGAATTTAAAGCTAGCTTAGGAAGTCTATGGTCTCCCATGTTATTGATTTTGTGCTTGTATAGTAGGAGCCTAGTCATAGTGAGACTTTCGATAGGGGAAGACCCACTTCTATAAGGAGAATAGGGTAGGGTGTATTGCTTTTAATTTTGAGGTTATACGTTATAAAACACTTCTGGATTTGCTCAATCTTCCTCTAGGATTCTCTAGAGATGTTGCACCCCCAAACCTCACACCCATACAAGATAATAGGAGTGACTAAATTTTCAAAAAGGATCTTCTTTTTATCCTGCATCACAAGGTTTGCTCCTTTACAATTATTTTCGAGACCAAAATAAGCTTTCCACCCTCCATTAATCCTTTTCTCAATGCTATTGTTCCAGTCGAGCTTGTGATGATTATCAATTCCTAAGTATTAGTAAGAAGACACTTCCTCCGAGGATGACTTTTTAACTTTTTTGGCTCTCGCTGAAATTGTGGATCGCGAGCTCCTGGATCGCCCTCACGCAGCCCTCACGCAGAACGCAGGTCGTGGCTCTGTTTGGGCTGTAAGATTGGACCCGGTGCAAGCTGAAGATCGTTGAAGAGCTACTGGGCACTTGCCAGAAACCTGAAATCTGAGTGACAAAATCCATGATCTGAGTATCTGGCAACTGGAGCAGCCAGATGGCTGGGGAGGAGTGTCCATCTCCTGGCCCGAAATCTGCCGCCTTTGACAGGCTAATTGGGACCCAGAATAAGAGATCGGGACCACGAGATCTACCAAAGTTTACTAAGAGAGTTGAAGATGTACCGGAGGTAGCACTCCCCCCGGAAGAAACAATGCGCGTAGCCCTTTCCTTGGCAGATCGAGCCCTAATCGGGCAATTCACCGGGCTCTGGCCATCCCCAAAAACCACCGACAGCTGGGTCCAACGGAACTGGAGACCCCTAATCACCAATAACGTAGCTTCATACTCAGTCGGCACGGGTTACTTTCTGTTCGATTTCGAGTCCAAGGATGATAAAGATCTAATATTCAGGAACGGGCCCTACTTCATGGGGCCGCAAGGACTATACCTCAATGGGTGGACCCCGGACTTCGACCCAGAAGCTGACACCCCCAAAGCGGTGCCCGTTTGGGTTAGGCTCCCTAATCTCCCCATGCACTGCTGGAACTCCAAATCTCTTCAGGCAATCGGGACTGCACTGGGTAAATACATTGATATGGCGAACCC
>LPNX010139771.1:204284-232803 GCA_001517045.1 Pseudotsuga menziesii | reverse complement strand
ATCCAAGGCCAAGAAATCAGCCTGGACTCCTATCGTGGAGAAAATCAAAAAGAAAATCACGCATTGGGGGACGATCTGGCTTAATTTAGCTGGCAAGGTAGTGCTCATTAAGGCCATTTTAAATAGCTTTCTACTCTACCAGTGCACCCTACTGCTAGCGCTAGTAGCTGTCTTAAGCCAAATTGAAGGGCTGATTAGAAATTTTCTTTGGCATGGGGGGAACAATGGGGAAGGCAAAAAATTCGCCCTGGTCAGCTGGAAGTCCATAAAATTGCCTTGGTCCGAGGGAGGCCTTCAAATAAGAGACTTAAAAATCC
Organism: Pseudotsuga menziesii; assembly: GCA_001517045.1. Lineage (NCBI taxonomy): Eukaryota > Viridiplantae > Streptophyta > Pinopsida > Pinales > Pinaceae > Pseudotsuga > Pseudotsuga menziesii. Next base: position 232,486 of record LPNX010139771.1, on the reverse strand, counting down.
AAAACTTGGCCATGGGAGCCAAATTGTTATGGAAATTGCTGGATTCTAAATCCTCCTGGAGCAGCAGAGTGCTGAAGAAGAAATACTTCCCAGGGCCAACCCTTAGATGTCTGGATGAAGACCATGCAGTAAAAAACGGCTCAGTCATCTTCAACGTCTGCAAAAAAACTCTTCCATTCTTCAGACCTGCGCTATCCTTCAATCCAGGAAACGGGAAATCGATCAACATTTGGCATGATGAAATCCTGGGTCGCCCTCCTCCTCACCTCCCACGTCTGCAAGCATGGATGACTGCCAACAGAGTGACCACGATTTGGGACATTGCTGAGTGGGAGGATGAAGCGCCGTACAATTGGACACGCTGGGCTTTGCCAGAACACCCTGCAGATTTAAATGAAGATTGCACGCTGATGTTGCACCATCTAGGAGGGCTCGCTCCAATTAACAAAACCAAAAAGGATAAACGCTGCTGGGGAAGGCAATTCAACAATTACACAACGGCTGAAGGGTACCAGAATTTCTCTGCCAATTACAACGTGCCTGCTAACCCAAAAATCTGGAAGAATTTGTGGAATCACAGCACCATACCAAAGATCGATATGTTCTCTTGGACTTTGACTCATAAGAAAGTCCTCACTGGCGAGAATTTGGAGAAGAAGGGATTTGTTGGCCCCTTCCGGTGTCCACTCTGCGATGTAGATGCAGAAAATATCAGTCACTTGTTTTTTAATTGCTCCTTTGCTACTGCTGTCTGGAACGAGGTGCTAAATGGCTGGGGAATGAACATCAATCTCCCAAACAGTATCCAAGATTGTTTTTTAGACTGGGACACCCACTATAATGGAGAGCTGCTAAATAAAAATGGGCTGCGCGCATGCTGGATGAAAATTCCTAAGTTAATCTGCTGGTATATATGGAATGAAAGGAACCTCCGAATCTTTCAAAATAAATCTCACCCAGCCTGGAAGATAGCAGCAAAAGTTGAAGCCATGCTGGGGGAAATAGTAAACAATTCAAAGATACCTAGCAACAAAGGGAAGCTAAATGCCAATGAAGAAAGCTGGTTGAAGAGACTTAACATCAAAATGGTCAGAGATGAAGTTGCCAGACCGCTGGAAAAATGGGAAATCAGAATGGATGACTCCCAATTCGAGAACTGGCTTAAAGAAAGGAAGATTTTTAAGCTCTTTTTTGACGGGGCTTCCAAAGGGAACCCGGGGAAAGCAGGAGGAGGGGGAGTCATTATCGAGCCAGGCGGGGAAATCATGATGGAATACTACTGGAATATTGGCCAGAACTCCAACAACATGGCCGAGGCTTACGGACTATGGCAAGGGATCAAACAGTTACAAAAATAAGGCGTGGAAGAGGTCATGGTGTTTGGTGATTCCAGACTAGTTATTCAAGCAATGAATGGGGGCGGAAGCGGCAAGAATGAAGGCACAGCTAGACTGATAAAAAGGATTAAAACCAAGGCCAGAAGGTTCAAGAAAGTCACATTCCACCATATTCTAAGGGAGCTGAATGATCGGGCGGACAAAGCAGCCAATAAGTCGATAAGGATCGGACAAAATGATCTTGTAGTTAATTCAATTTTAGGCTTTGATATACCTCCCTAATTCGACCTGTTTTAAGGAGAATTAAGTGAATGTTGTACTGAAAATTTTACAGCAATCCAATTGCTGGTCCTATTATAATAACATAACCGTTTAAAAAAAAAAAAAAAAGAAGACACTTCCTCCAAGTTGTTATTGTCATACACAAAATTAGCGTAAGTGTCCTTCTTGGATTTGATAATCATAAATTTTGTTTTGTCAGTATTAACAGTCATACCCATGGTAAAGCAAAAATCCTTAAGAAGTCTTAGCTGCTTATCAAGATCAAATGGACACCTAGCCAAAAGAACAATATCATTAGCATAGAGAAGAAGGATGATGACTTTTCCAGCTAAGATTGTGCCAACACAACCTTCTAGCTTATCGATGTAAATGCCAAATAGGGTAGGGGAGAGGGGGCAACCTTGTTTAACTCCGATATTACACTTAATATATTTGAACCACCTCTCATTGCTCTTAAACTTGGCAATGACATTCTCGTATAACCTTATTGTGACAACTCTCAACTCGAAAGGAACCTTTAGCTCTTATAATCTGTTCTATAGGTTGTTTCTAGGTACTGTATTGAAAGCCTTTCCGAAGTCCACAAAACAACAAAAGAGATTGGATTTATCATTATGACATTCCTCCATAATGATCTTGAGCGTAACGAGGTGGTTTGTTGTTGAGTGCTGCCTTCTAAAACCCGCTTGGCCTTTAGCCCAGTTACCTTCACTTTCAAGCCATATGCTGAGCTTCTTTTCCAAAATAATACCATATAACTTGGCTAAGAGAGGGCTAATAATAATTGTACGATAATTAGAGGGGTTATTTGTATCCCCACTTTTAAAATAGGGATAATGAGGCTCTGAGTCCATGGTTTAGGGAACCCTTGTTTGACCGCTTGATTGAATAACTTGTGGATGTGAGGGATGCGGACAAGACCTTCAATTTTTAAGATTTCCACCTGGTAACCTTCAATGTCCTTAGCTTTTCCATTTGCCAGACGCTTAACCCCAAAATCTATGTCTTGTAATGAGAAAACTTCTTCTGTTGTGAGCAGGGTTTCAAAGTTATCTATGACATTTGGGGATTCATAAAGCTTTTTAAGGTAGGAATTCCAGTTGTGCAAAGCAATTCTATTATTATTTTTAGTTTTTCTAATTAAAATCTGCCTCCACAATTTCTTAAGAATCTTTAGTTTTTCTAGTTAAAATCTGCCTCGAGAATTTCTTAAGAATCTTTAGTTTTTCTAGTTAAAATCCGCCTCGAGAATTTCTTAAGAGCCATCTTAGAGAGGTGTAAGAGATTTTCTTGTTTTTTATGAATATATTGCATTTTTTTCCTTTTAGTTAGGGCTTCATATATTTTTATCTTATCAATTTTAAGAGACTCATCAAGGACTTCTTTAATACAAACAATTCAATAAATACACATCTATTTATTCATATTGTTTTTTCAAAAATATTGGTTTTATATTATTTAGGTTCACTTACTTTATATCATTTTTAAGTTTGCAATTTCATAATTTTTTGATACCATTATTTGAAATACAATTTCATAAATTTTAAATTTTAGATATTAGCATTTAAAATGTATCCACTATCCTAAATACAACTCTTATTTCCATAAACTATTTTTCATACTATAATATAACATTATATTCATGAAGACGTTAAAAACATATTCATATAATGATATTCATGAAGATGTTAAAAACATTTACTAGTTTATAGAATCTTAACTCGACCCGGTTTGAAGCTATTTGGCATGTTTTTTAAGTTCTTATAGTGATATTAATTCTCCCTTTGAAATCATTTACTGGTAGTTAGAAGTTTCAATGAAACCTTGTACATGAGGAGTTGTTTTTTCATGAATGATTTTGATTGGGTAGATAAGGTTTTTAGGGTTCTACAATGATGGTTAGGCCTTAACTTCATTCACATTTCATTGTTTAAATTTTGATCCATTAATTAATTATTTTATTTAATTAATTATTTTATTTACAATTTGGTTAAGGAAAAATTGTTAAATTATAAGATTATATGTATAAAAAGATTCACATTTCATGGTTTAAATTTTGATTAATTAATTATTTGTTTTTTTATAACTTGGTTAAGAAAAAATTGTTAAATTTTAGGATTATATGTATAAAAAAATAAATGTATTATCCACATTTGTTTTATGTTTTTTTCCATGCTAAGTGGTTGAGGCAGTCTGCTATAGCTGTCTCCACCCAGATTCAAAACCCTATTAACACCTTCAAAAATTATGTTAATAAAATAAATAATAGATACTAATAAAATAAATAAGAGATCTGTCTACCCAGATTCAAAACCCTATAACACCTTCAAAAAATTATGTTAATAAAATAAATAATCGATACTAATAAAATAAATAAGAGATACTTAACGTGTTAATCCCACGTTGACAATCTCAAAAGCAAAGATAATGCATATGATTTAAAAAAGAGCCGTACAGAAATTGGGATCCACGATAGAGATGTTACAGGGGAGCGGGACTCGGGAGCAGCACAAACGACCCTAGAAACCCTACACACAGAGAAGGCCGATGGACATGGCTTCCAAACGAAATCAGATGCTTTCTATTCTGCCTGTAATGCTGATCCTATTGTTTGGAACGAACGCACATTATTCGCCAGAGCTCCTCAGTCGGATCCACCAGATCAATCAGGCCGGACCGTATCTGGGCCTAGTAATTCCTAACAAATTCGAAATGAACCCTCTTCTCCAATCTCCTGTTTTCATGGCCGACGAAGACAGCCCATATATCGACATTTCTGGTCATCATCAAACTTAGAGTTTTCTTTATTCTCTGGTCATTATTAAACTTACACATCTCTGGTCATTATTAAACTTGAGATTTCTTTATTTTCACAGTTTATTCATGATGTATATACTTGATACAATGAAGGTCAGAGGTTTCGAACTTAGACCTCTGTGGTCATTATCAAACTTAGAGTTTTCTGTATTTTCTTGGAGCTTCGAATATTATAAGTTGCAGTTTATTCATGATGTATATACTTTATGCAATGAAGGTCGGAGGTTTCGCATAGGAAAAGTGATGAATCACAGAGTCATTGCGGTCATGACAGGACTAGGAATGGTAAGAAACATTGATTGACGATATCATGATGATTCTGTCAATGTGGAGTGATAATTTGTTTTTTTATTTTAATGCTCTTAACAATTATATTGTGATTATATATAGGTTAATTTTTGTTTTCAAGTGTTATAACAAGTTATTTGTTATTATATGTGGTTTAATCATGTAAATATTTATGGAGAATTAAGGTATGCTTAGATTACATAATATACTCCAGACTCAACAAAATCATCATGTCATTTAGGCTCCCCACATGCTGTGTAGAGACCCTGCTTGCTTGCAATTTTGTTGAGGTGATAAAGCTCAGAACACCATTTTCAGCACATGATATTCAAGCCGAGCTCTAAGCGTGGAATCAGTGGATGATCGAATCAAATTTGAAATTAACGGTGATCAGCTAAATCAACCTACAATCAACGGTTAGCGATCACTTTATAGTACAAATCAGCTATCAAATCATAGTACATTGGTCAGAAAGCCTTCGATGAGCTGAACCAGCTGAGGCTGCGCTATGCTTCGAGGCAGAGTCCTCATCATTAATGTTAAGCTGGCCTCAAGGGCGCTTTTTAACTTTATGTGGGAAGGCTTACTTATACGAATTGAACCTAGGGTAGGAAGAGTAACAATAATTTCTCCCAAGTCCCAACCACCCAAAATACATCCAATGGACTCAACAACTACCAGTTATTTATGCATAGCTACCAGTACTGCCATAAAATCAATCTACACAATATACTTATCTTGTCCTTTGTAATTTAGAAAAAGCATAAGCCTTACTTCACTCAAAATTTTAAGATATAAACACCTATAAGTTTAATTAGATTTTTTGATTTTGATTCTAATTACACAGTAAAATTTTGATATTTGTTTACATTAACTTTAAATTAAAATTTTCAATTTTTTATTCCCAATATCCTTGATTTCAATACCCATTAACAACTTTATGTGTGAATATAATTTTGTGTTTATGAATACAATTTGATTCTTTATTTGAATTCCAATACCCAGTACAATTCTGTTCTTATATGTTAATAATGTATTTTGATTGAATTCCAAAAAATTGATTTTCATTCTAAGAAAGGGGGTTGTATATATCAATTAGATCTCAAAGCATGTTAAAAGATAGAAGATAATGCAGATCAACGCAGGAGTGGCCACTCAGATTCTGCTTGGCTTTTTCCCTGTTTATGGGGTTATACACTTTGGTACAGCCGGTAATGCATACTCTGGTCTTCATATTGGAGATGTTACCATTCCCCGTCAGTGGGCTCATACAGGCCTTTGGAGTTGGCAGGTCTTGAATTTTTCCCTTTGACCTTTGTTATATATATTTTTCGAAGTTTAGCAAATTGAGATAAATTTGTTGCCTAATTAGTGCTTGATTGAATTAGAAACATGGAGAAGGAGAGAACGATGAGCTCCCTTTGGAAAAGAATGGGGACTACACCCGTGACATTGGATACCTCAATTTTGCCAATTACAGTACTCCGTTGGGGAAAGATATTGATAATCAGCTGAATAATGCGTGGTTTCAAGCCGATGAGATTTTTCCAGTGAATGGAACTCCAGAGGTCCGGGAACATGTGTTTTGGATTCCCGTTTCACAGTCCTATTATGAGCTTGCACAAAAAATAGAGGTATTTGTTTTGGGGGCCATGGACTGCAAGGGTTAATGTGAGACCTTAAAACAAATATATTGGTTTTTATATATTGAATTGGCGCTGTGTAAACAACAGAATGTGAAGTTAGATTCTTGTGTGAACTCGACATGTCTCTCCCACGAGCCAAGGATTGTAAGAGTGCAGAGGGGATGCAGTGCCAACGTTTTTGTGGCGAATGCTGCTTATAAAAGCTTCCTCCGTGACAAGTTTAATGTTACTACTTTCGATATGGAGAGTGCAGGAGTTGCAATGGTAATTAAGGCCTTTCCAATTTGTTTTGTGATATTATCATTTTATTTATCGCTTGGCGCCACCAGGTGTGATTACAGTAGCTTTAGATGAGAATACAGCTCGCTTTCCAAGCAAGCGATACAATTTTTTTGTTAAACTACAAGCTCGTGTCCTGCTTTTAGGAGGGCTAAAACCCTAATTGATTAGGAGGTATAGACCATCTTCTGATATAGGTGGCTTTTTTTTTTGGGTGCAGATTTGCCTGAGCGAGGGTAAGCCCTTCATAGCTATGAGAGCATTGGTATCTGACCCCAGTGCAGAAGGTTCTCACGAAGAAAACAAATCTGGCATCTTTATAGAAGTTGCAACTAAAAACACAGTGACGGCAATCACTCAATTCATAAACCTACTGCCATCACCTCGTGCCATCATCTCGGGTACAGATTTTAATCTGTAGGCAAATCATGTTACTGATATTTGAAACTTATTTCATATGAGTTGGTGTTTCTATCAAGTTCTCTTGCAAGTTGTTTGATGTTTGTCCTAAACTTTATTTCATATGAGTTTGTGTTTCCATCAAGTTCTCTTGCAAGTTGTTTAATGTTTGTCCTAAACTTTATTTCATATGAGTTTGTGTTTCCATCAAGTTCTCTTGCAAGTTGTTTGATGTTTGTAGGACAGAATCCTTAGTTAAGCGTTCAAGGGATAGAATCCTTGCGTTGAAGGAATAGACCCATATAGTAGGGCATCCAGAATACAAAACCTAAAATGTGTGAACAACAAAATTTGAAAGGATTTGTTTTTCAGAATATAGAGAGTGATTTACGCATCTGACTGCAACAGGGGTTTTTAGCTGACTGTAGTCGAAGGTAGTTAATTGAAAACTTTATGATAAGAAATGATTTTCTTAACCGAAACTGGTAGTTCGCTTTAGACAAATGAGGTGAGTCACATTAGGCTGCTTAACATTGGGGTTTTCTCGATCTTATCAGCGCATCTTGCTTACATATTATAATTTACAACAGCAGATACAATAACATCTAATTGGGGTTTTCTCGATTTTATCAGCGCATCCTGCTGAGATATTATAAATTACAAAAGCAGATAGAATAATTTCGGTATTAAGGAAAGGTAGGTTTAGACCGGGTGGCTTAAACGTTTGACGATTTTGCTATTTCCCGACAGCATGTTTGTGGTAAAATTTTGGAACATCTTTAAAATCTAAAAAAATATTTAAATTTGCATAATTAAAATTTAGAATCACTATTTAAACAACATAAGATTAGATTTAAAAAAAAATTAATTGCCTTTTAAAACTCACTGGATGGGCAAAATGGCCGTATAGACAGTTAACCCACTTAATTATGTTTTAAGTTGATAATTTGGAAAATATAGGATATGGAAGTTGGTATTGATCAGTTGATCTAAAGAGTTATGTTTTCTCATAATACATTTAAATACTTAATTAGGTGTTAATATATTATAAAAGACTTCTATATTAATTTCATAAAGTTGTTGTTTATTTTCTTTGAATTTATGTACTTAGATACTTAGTTATCAAAATGATGTAAGTCAATATTGTAGCGGGTTTTCACCCTGGCTATGTGTTAATGCACCTTCCTTCCCTTAAAGAGACAGAAGGGTAGAGTTCAAATGGTTAAAAAACAAGGTGCAAACAAACGATTAGCAATAATAAACAATAAACAAACTACTAAACTAACATAAACAAGATGTGACAAATATACCTTCTCTTTTCTTTAAAATTGGGCCACCATGCCTTACCTTGGATGGTACCGCCTCTCCACAAGGCTTGATGGTACGGAGGATGCCTCAATGTACAAGGTGGGGAGATGGTGGGGCAATGGAATGTTTGACAAATGATGTGATGATGTGGGTATTGTGAGAGAAATGATTGTCACCATACTCACAAATGACAGAAAAAATGAATTTGGTGATGGAGACCTCCACACTATTTTATAGTTTTTCTTGTCATTTTCTTTTTTTTTGGGTTTGTAAGCCCCTTTGTGGGTGTTTAGTTCTTTTGAGGGTTTTTAAGCCATTTTTTGGGTGTTTAAGCCCGGTTTTTAGGCCATTTCTGATATTTTTTGAGCTTTTTGAGAGAGCATAAGGTTAAAACATAGTTATGGAGGTCAAAAATGAAGGAAAAAAGATAGAAAAACAATGTCTGTATATGGTTTAGGCCATATAGAGCTGGTTGAGCAATTTTTTGCGTTCACAAATATAGAAACACTTCACCGATTGAAGACCATTAAAAGACTTCTATGAGGCCATTCAAAAACTTCCCTAGACTATGGAAAGACATTTTTTGGGACTTGTTTTTATGGAGTTATGTACTTACTATTATCCTATTTTCGGTATATTGGAGTTATTGCATGTTATATGCACTTATAAGAAAAATAACACAATACCAGGAGAGTAAGGAAATGCCACACCTCCATCACTCGCACTTAGTTTGTATGCATGACAAACCGTATTTAACATTTAGACAACGTCCATTCAGATTAAATTTGGTAGTAGGCAATGCTGGGTGAATTTAGTCTAATTCTGGGTTCCACCATATTATCATTTCTTATGAAAATCAGAATTAAAGTTCTAATTCTTTGTTGACCACTATCTCTTTACAAAATGATGGTGTATGTCTATATGCTTGATTCGTCATGACAGTGGTACAACAGTGATACCGGACTCTTTCGAGTCAGACTCGACTCCCAAGTTTTGCTCTTCCTTTTGAGGAAATTGGGCCAAGTCCCTCGGATTCCCACTCAGCCCCAAGTTACATTTGCAATTTTGACTCGTGAGTATGTCTCAGCCTTGTAAATCAAATGCAATTCAGATTTATTAGAGTTGTACATCAAATGCAATTCAGATTTATTTGGTGAGTTTGACTGGCAGCTTGTTAGACCCTAAAAGATATGGAAAAAACAAAAACAAAAAGGAATTCATTTTGCTTTTTGGACCCGATTTAAAAACACATAACCAACAGACCTATCGACTGTGCCGAATCTATGGCTTTTTCAAGTATATAAGATCATCTTATGTACTTTGAAACAAGTTATTAGTGAAAATTTTCATTATATAGACATTGTAAACTTTCATATTAATGTCAAAGACCTTTTCTGTGACTAATTTTTCAAGTCGAGTCGAGTCTGGTAACATTGATACAACCTTGCTTGTCACTGTAAAACTACTGGATGTTCTTTCTTTTTCCAATGTTAGTAAGAAATCTTTTCAACCATACCAGTTCTGAGTTGTTTGTGCAGTTAAAATTAACATTTTTTACTTCAATACTTGAAAGTGCAGCAGTAGATTGTTTTTAATGCACTGTGATATTGCTCCTGAGTCCTGCTATACAGGTAACGATATCAAATGTTGGATCTCTTAGTATCAATTTCTTGCCTACTTGGCATCATGGAATCTTGTAAGTTGATGCAAATTTCTAGTTCACCCATTGAAGTCGGAAACAAAATCAACTGACCCATTTACATATTCATAAAATTATTTTACTTTTTACCAATGCTGGACCTGGATCTGCCATAAATTGAGACTTAGCTTACTGCAAATGCAAGATCTGACCTTCTACAGAATACAGACCATTGCATACAGGAAGCTTCCCACTGCATTTCTATAGGATCTGTCTCATCTATGATTTCTATTTATCTGTCCGCGGACACACATTTCAAAAGCTTGAGAGTCACCTCTTAAATGAGCTAAGAAGGATTCTACCTGTTCTGCACATGGGCTGTAACCACTGCTTATGTGCAAAATGATTTTGCCGATTGCAAGCTATCTTCTTAAAATACTAGTTGAATTATGAGGATAGGTATCCTTGTTATTTTTACATCTCAACTTACTAAGAAACTTTAAGATATCCTTGTCAGTTGACACAGTAATTCAGTAATACTGAGTCCAAACTCTAATGATTTTGATTTAAGGAAAGCAATACGTTTCCTCCTAGAAACGCATCAACAAATGTGCTCAAATGCTCAGCACCTCTTTGCATTGTATGCATAATCCGCAAATATTTGTATGAACCAAATCAAATACTCCATAGTCTTTCCTTGGGAAATTGCTCTTCATGTTGCTTTCCATAATTTTAACCTTCACAAACATTTATGGTTTGAAATTGACAAGTATCATCCTTACATCTGTGTGGTTTGTTTCCACCACATCTTGTAATCAGTATCATCCAACAACACAATGCCATAAATTCTAAAAATTTCTACTTGATCAACTAGAAGGAATGTGATGATGAAGTAATGCATTCTAAAAATTTCTACTTGATCAACTACAAGGAATGTGATGATGAAGTCATCCATTCTTTGGAAAGGAAATGATTCCTGCACCCTTATAGAAAGGCATATCATAACCATTCCACCATTATAGAAAGCTAAATCTAAGTTTGCAAACTTTGCAATAAAGACCCTACATTGAATAGCGTCATATGTTCAACATGGATAATTAACTTACGCATTACTATTACAACTCCAAAGCGTGTTTTGGTCAAAGTCTAATACTGTGACACCCCGGTTTTGACCCCGTTTGCATTAAAATGTATATAATGTATATATTGTAATTAATCGTGGTGTGGAGCTAAAGGCAAAAGCTTCACCATCGATTTAGTTGTTTTATGTTCCGGCGATTAAAATCGTTGCTGATGGTATATCGTGCTAATCGGCACATATTAATTTTGGCATCATGTAAACATGCATTTTAATTAAAAATACCCACAACCAACTATGTCAATGCAACCATAATGAAAAGGGCATGATTTTCCTAAGGATAGGAAGGGAAATTATTCAACCCTTGGGGCCATTGGGGAAAAGCCAAGTGTCAATTGATGAACCCATTTAGCTGTCACCCACCTTTTTGTCTTACTCACCTTTCCTTGTCTCATCCAACTACCAAAATTAAAAACCTTTAAGGTTAGTTGGGGGCAGTTATTTCCTAGGCAGTGGCGTGTGGCGGCACTGTTAGTCCTTGCCCACACGCACACTCCACCAAGGAGTTGATTGACCCTCAAGTGGGCAGGAGAAGCCACCACGACCCCCATTTCTTCAATTTTCACTCACGCAGAGAGCTGGGAGAGCCGTTTTTGGGCATTCACGATTTTCCCTATGTGTGTGGCCTTACCCTCACGATTTGGCTGTGTGGAGCTCTCATTCACGATTTTGGACCCTGAACGTTTTTTTCCCATCATCCGACAATCATGTTGGGCTCTCTCTCAAACGGATGGAAGTTGCTGTATGTGTAAATCTCGTTTTTGGATGTTGCTGTGTGTGCAATTTCCTTTAATTTGTGGGTCTGTGTATACAAATCCATCTCCACGTTGAGAGTCTGTTGCATCTGATTCCTCTTCCAATTTCAGGCTGTGTCTTTCCCGTTGTTTCAGTGGAGAAATCGTGGCTGTTGTTTTTCCCCACGAGTGTGGGTTATCGCTGAGTTGTTTTGGCCACGTTAGGGCCAAGAACAACTTTGGATCACCTTGCTTGGTCTGGGATGTGAAGCACCATTTTGGCTATCGTAATGTTTCATTTTTCTTCCCCAGAGCTGTGAATTGCTCATTTTGCTGTGTATGCAGTGGTTGGTCCTTGGACCGTTTTGGAGTGGGAATGAAGGCTTGGTCTGCGTGATAAACCTGGTGTATTCGGGAGCCTCATAGACAGAGCTAGAGGGCTGGCTTTCTTCTCCACACCCCCTAAATAGCATCGGAAGGGAATTCAGGGCCTGAGGGACTGTGTAGCAGAGAAGGGACTGATTCCTTGTGTTGGGTGTGTGTGGGTGTCCTAGAAGTCAGGCTAGTTCTGGTGCAGGTGTCCTTAGCTCTTCAGTGAGCCCACCAGCTTAGCAGTCAGCTTTCCCCAACTCCCTGATGGCCTGATAAACCCAACTACGTTGGCTTGGCTATGTACTGTTGTGTATCTTTGGCTATGTGTGAGTCTGCTTAGTTCCTTATTCCTTGGGGAATCATGCCCAGCTCGGGGGTGGCAATGTTGATGAGAGATTAAGGAGCACACTGGCCTATGGTTGGGTGGAACGTTGCAGTGACGTAGCTGGTTGCGGGACGAATTCTTCATTCAAAGATAAGTATTCTTGTTTATTTCATCTCTGCAATTGTATTTACTGTTTAATGAATTACAATGAACATGCCGAATGCTTGAATGTATGGTTTTGTTTCCGTTGAATGGTAATGATGTATCCATGTTTTAGTTTCAAAGCATTTCAGTTTTTATGTATATGTTCATGGGGCTAGTTGCTCGGATAGATGATGTTATGGTAGCGTCTTCTTCGTCGGTCGGAGGGTCGGGGACGTTACAATGTGGTATTAGAGCCCACGTTGCAGCATGGGCCTCAATGGGCCATGAAGAAGCAGTGATAGGGGCAGGTTGCCCTCTGCCCAGCAGAGGAAAAATGAGAAAATCAGGAAGATTTCAGAAAATTTCAAATTTTTTTTTTTTTAAAGTATGGGAAATATCAGGTGGCTTAGACTGAAGCCCATCCGATACGTCGAATGGCTTAGGTTGAAGCCCCATTCAATACGTCAGAGGACTTGAGCTGAAGCCCATCCGGTAAAGAAACCAAGCGGAAAGAAATTTCGAAAATTGTCCAAGTTTGAAATTTTGTCGGTGGTCTCGGCTGGGAGGAGGCGAAGGTCTCGGCTGAGAGGAGCCAAGGGTCTAGACTGGGAGGAGGCGAAGGTCTCGGCTGAGAGGAGCCAAGGGTCTAGACTGGGAGGAGCTGATACATCGGCTAGCAACCCAATACCTAGCTGACAGGGAAAACGAAGAGGAAAATTTCGAAAAATTCTCTAAGTATCAAAATCGTCGGAAGTTGTTCGTTGAAGCAGAGCCGAAGTTCTCGGCTGGGAGGAGTCGAAGCTCTTGGCCGGATGGAGCCGAAGTGTTGGCAAGGCTCGCTGGAAGGGAGCCGAAACGACGGCGGAAAGAGGAAGAAGAGGAAGAGGAGAAGAAAGAAAAATTCAGAACTTTTTCTTCAGAAATTTTTCTATGTATAGGAAATCTCGGAAAAGATTAGAGGATTGGTCAGCCGAAACGTCGGAAGATAGGGGAAGATCGATCTGAGGCGTCGAAAAAGAATAGAGGATCGGTCAGCCGAAGCATCGGAAAAGAATAGAAGATCGATCATCCGAAGCGTCAGATGATAGAGGAAGATCAATTTGATATGGCATCGAAAGATAGATGAATATGGACCCGATATGGCATCGGAAGACAAATGAAGATGGATCCGATAAGGCCCCTTGACCCCCGTCGTCCCCTTCAGATAGTTGTTCTTGTGAAAAGAAAAGCCCGTTTGAAATTGTTAATATGAGGTTTCCCAGTCAAGGTAAGTAATTATGATTGTATAAATGATATGCAGCTAACAATTGTTTTACTAACACATTTTGCAGAATCTTAGTCACCTTCAAGGGCAGTATTCCAGGTAGTGCGGTTCGGTAAGGTAAGTTGTGGTTCAACCATGAGAACCCATGACGGATATGATGTTTGGGATTCCTATGAGCGTGCGTGAGATGCCATGGGAGAAAATGTCTGAGTAGGAAATGATGACATAGTGTCTAATGGAAAAAGATTCCAAGAGACACCGCCAGATATTGCAGCCACCATGAGAAGCTTAATAAAAGCCCAAGAAGAGTAGCATCAGTTGAATGCTGCTATGTTGCAGAGTTTAACAGACTTGCAAAGAAAGATAGACTCTGGACAGGGTACAGTAAAACCAGAAGGCAATAAGAGCAGTACTAGGAGAAGAAGGACTTCTAGTGGAGCATCTGACTCAAAAGAATCCAATGGGGATTCAAGCTCTTTTTCTCGCAAGGGAAAGAGAAAGAGGCACCATAGGGATCGCTCTCGAGATGAATTTAAGAAGGCTAAACCTCCTACATTTGATGGTGAGGTAAAGACTGGACAAGAGGCTGAAGCTTGGCTTCTTGGGATAAAGAAGTACTTCCAAGTTCAGGATTATTCGGGAAACATGAAGGCAAGGGTTGCCATATTCAATCTGAATGGAAGGGCATCCATTTGGTGGGAGCACTTCAAGCAAGTAAAGAGGATCAGTGAAATGAGACTTAAGTGGAAACAGTTCAAGAAGTATTTCAAGCAGAAATACCACTCTGACAGGTATTATGATGACAAAATTAAGGAGTTCCATGAGCTGAGATTGGGATAGCAGACCATGGAAGAGTATGCCATTAAGTTCTTGGAACTATTGAGGTATGTCAGTTACATCAAAGATGAAAAGGTGAAGGTCCAACGTTTTTTGAGTGGATTGCCTCAATCTTACAAAGATAGAATTGAGTTTTATGAACCTAAAACTCTTGAAGAAGCGATAAGGAAGGCCAAGTATTGCTATGAGCAGAGCAAAGGAAAACCTAATTACCATAAGACATGGAAGGACAAGAAGAATGAGAAGTCTGACCAAAGGAAGAAAGGTTTCAAACCTTCTAACTTCAGGAATCAGCAGAGGCAACCGTCACAAGCTGGGAAGCAGCCAGCCAAAATGATGAGAGAAAGGCCTAAAGAGCCACAATAGAACAGGGAACCACTCCAATGTTGGAAATGTGGAGGGCCCCACATGCGCAAGAATTGTCCACTTGAGAATGAGAGTACAAGGCCAACTTACAACATTCAAGAAGCAGAAACAGTGGGTCAAGTAGCAAGGGCTGCCCCTAGGATTTATGCAGCACTGGAGGATCGCCAGGCAGATCACCAGTCAACTGTGGTTGAAGTTGCAGGTAAGATTGTTGAGCAATCTGTTTCTATTTTGATTGACCCTGGTTCTACTTACAGTTACATTACTCCTAGAGTAGTGGAGATGTGTGCTTGTAAGAAAGTAAAGCATAGAAAATCTTGGTTAGTTCAGCTAGCCACTGGAACTAAGAGAAAGGTTAGTGAAGTGGTAGAGAAATGTCCATTGGTCATGAATGGATTGGTCACTGGTGTGGATTTGAATGTTCTACCACTTGGTTCCTATGATGTTCTCATTGGAATGGATTAGTTAGAAGCTCATAGGGTAAAGCTTGACTGTTATAATAAGACTTTCGAATGCATGGATGAAGAAGGGAACCCAGTAGTGGTAAGAGGTATTCCAAAGGTGATTTATGTGAGGCAGATTTCAGCAATGCAGCTGAAGAAGTTCTGTAGGAAAGGTTGCCAGTTGTATGCAGCTCATATTTTGGAGGCAACAGAGAATGAAACTCCTAGGTTGGAGAAATTTCATGTGTTGCAGGAATTTAGGGATGTGTTTCCTGATGAGATTCCAGGGCTTCCTCCAAAGAGGGACATTGATTTCACAATTGAACTTGTGCCAGGAGCAACACCTGTGTCCAAGACACCCTACAGGATGAGTACACCAGAGATGCTAGAGTTGAAAATGCAACTACAAGATGTTGGAGAAGAAGTATATCAGGCCGAGTGTGTCTCCTTGGGGAGCACCAGTTCTGCTTGTAAAGAAGAAAGATGGTACACTCAGGTTGTGTATTGATGGTAAGAGGTATTCCAAAGGTGATTTCTGTGAGGCAGATTTCAGCAATGCAGCTGAAGAAGTTCTGCAGGAAAGGTTGCCAGTTGTATGCAGCTCATATTTTGGAGGCAACAGAGAATGAAACTCCTAGGTTAGAGAAATTTCATGTGTTGCAGGAATTTAGGGATGTGTTTCCTGATGAGATTCCAGGGCTTTCTCCAAAGAGGGACATTGATTTCACAATTGAACTTGTGCCATGAGCAACACCCGTGCCCAAGGCACCCTACAGGATGAGTACACCAGAGATGCTAGAGTTGAAGATGCAACTACAAGAGTTGTTGGAGAAGAAGTATATCAGGCTGCGTGTGTCTCCTTGGGGAGCACCAGTTCTATTTGTAAAGAAGAAAGATGGTACACTCAGGTTGTGTATTGATTACAGACAGCTGAACAAAGTCACTGTGAAGAATAAATACCCGTTGCCTAGGATTGATGACCTCTTTGATCAAATGAGAGGAGCAAAGGTATTTTCCAAGATTGACTTGAGGTCTGGTTACCATCAGGTGAGAATCAATGATGAAGACATTCTCAAGACAACCTTCAGAACAAGGTATGGATATTATGAGTTTGTAGTGGTACCATTTGGTCTCACAAATGCACCAGCTACATTTATGTGCCTTATGAACAGTGTCTTCAGCAGGTATTTGGACAAGTTTGTTCTTGTTTTCCTTGATGACATTCTTATTTATTCTAAGAATGAGGAAGAGCATGAAGGGCATTTGAGATTGACATTGCAATTGCTCAGGG
The DNA here is from genome assembly GCA_001517045.1 of Pseudotsuga menziesii. Lineage (NCBI taxonomy): Eukaryota > Viridiplantae > Streptophyta > Pinopsida > Pinales > Pinaceae > Pseudotsuga > Pseudotsuga menziesii. Next base: position 215,577 of record LPNX010139771.1, on the reverse strand, counting down.
AGCATCAACTATACACAAAGCTGAGCAAGTGTGACTTCTATAGAGATAGAATTCAGTATTTGGGTGACCATTATCTCAGAAGAGGGTATATCTATGGACCCTGAAAAGATTGAAGCCATTATGAATTGGCCTACTCCAAGAAATGTGATAGATGTAAGATCTTTTATGGGACTTGCAGGATACTACCGGAGATTCATTGAAGGATTCTCCAAAGTTGCACATGCCATCACTTCTTTGCAAAAGAAGGGGATAAAGTTTGAATGGACATTGAGGTGTGAAGAAAGCTTCCAGCAGTTGAAGAACCTTCTCACCAGTGCACCAATATTGAAGGTTGCAGACTCAGAGAAAGATTTTGTTGTATGTACCGATGCATGCAGACAAGCGCTTAGAGGAGTCCTTATGCAAGACAATCACGTGATATGTTATGAATCAAGAAAGTTGAAGGAACATGAGAAAAACTATGCCACTCATGATCTAGAACTTGTAGCCATAGTACATGCTCTCAAGATGTGGAGGCATTACTTGATGGGAAGAAGATTTGAGTTAAGGACAGACCATTGCGGTCTGAAGTATTTGTTTGATCAACCTACTTTGAATTCTAGGCAAGCGAGATGGCTGGAGTTTTTATGTGAGTTTGATTTTGAAATCAAGCACATAAAGGGAAAATATAATAAGGTAGTTGATGCACTCAACAAGAAGGTGCAGAAAATGGATGTGGCATCTCTTAGTATTTGCCAATCAGATTTGAGACAACAAATTGTTAATCATACTGCTGGAGATGAATAGTATAAGCAAGTAAAAGACAATTACAGCAGCAAAGTCTTGAGAAGAGGTATGAGGGATATAAGTTGGAAGAAGATGGACTTCTTACTTATAAAGGCAGAATTTATATTCCAAATGTAGCAGATATAAGGAGAGTTGTTATGGATGAAATCCATCAAGCTCCATATTCTAGTTACCCAGGATATCAGAAGACAATTGCTACAGCCAGAAAGCAGTACTTTTGGTTAGGAATGAAAAAGGACATGGCTGAATATATTTCAAGGTGCATGAAATGTCAGCAGGTAAAGGTTGAGCATCAACACCCCGCAGGTTTGTTGCAACCTTTGCCAGTTACAAAATGGAAATGTGAAGTTATTTTCGTGGATTTTATTACAGGATTGTCGATGACTTGGAGACAGCATGATTCCATCATGTTTGTGGTGGACAAGTTGACAAAGGCAGCACATTTTATATCGGTTAAGTCTACGCATAAGACTGATGACATTGCAAAGATCTTCATGAAAGAGATTTTCAAATTGCATGGATTGCCTAAGGCAATAGTCTCTGACAGAGATGTCAAGTTCACCTCCAACTTTTGGAAGGGGTTGTTTGCAAATTTGGGTACAAAGTTGAACTTCAGCACTGCCTACCATCCTCAGACTGATGGGCAGACAGAGAGAGTTAATCAAGTGCTTGAAGACATGCTTCGTATGTATGTGATGGACAAACCAACCAAGTGGGAAGATTATCTACACTAGGTAGAGTTTGCTTACAACAATGGACATCAGGCATCCTTGGGGATGAGTCTGTATGAAGCTTTGTATGGCAGAAGGTGTAGGACACCAGTGACTTGGGATAATCCAGTGAACATGGTTGTGCTTGGTCTAGAATTGCTCAAAGAAATGGAGCAAGAGGTTGTAAAGATCAGACAGAATATGAAAGCAGCCCATGACAGACAGAAAAGCTATGCAGATAAGCATAGGGTGAACAGAGAGTTCAATGTTGGGGATCATGTTTACCTCAGAGTGAGGGAAAAGAAGAGTTCCTTAAAGCTTGGAAGTTGTGCCAAGCTGTCACTAAGATATTGTGGGCTGTTTGAAGTGCTTGAAAGAATAGGGCCAGTTGCATATAGACTTGCATTGCCTGCTAGCACTAGAGCTCATAATGATTTTCATCTTTCTTTGCTTAAGAAATATGTACATGATCCTAACCATGTGATTAATTGGGATGTGATTCAGGTGGAACTCGAGGGAGAGTTCCAAATCGAGCCAATGCACATCCTCGACAGGAAGGTCACAATGCTCCGGAATCGAGCCATAGGGTAGGTAAAGGTGCAATGGGAGCACTACGGTCCTGAAGAGGCTACGTGGGAGCTGGAGGATGCCATGTGGTTGGCACATCCATTTTTGTTCAATTTTGCGGAACACTGAGGTGATACCAGTGTAGCATTTTGTTCAATTCTGTAAAGCACCGAGGACAGTGCTATTGAAGGGGGAGGGGAATGTAACACCCCGGTTTTGACCCTGTTTGCATAAAAATGTATATGATGTATATATTGTAATTAATCGTGGTGTGGAGCTAAAGGCAAAAGCCCCACCATCGATTTAGTTGTTTTATGTTTCGGCGATTAAAATCGTTGCCGATGGTATATCATGCTAACCGGCACATATTAATTTTGGCATCATGTAAACATGCATTTTAATTAAAAATACCTACAATTAACTATGTCAATGCAACCATAATGAAAAGGGCATGATTTTCCTAAGGATAGGGAGGGAAATTATTTAACCCTTGGGGCCATTGGGGAAAAGCCAAGTGTCAATTGATGAACTCATTTAGCTGTCACCCACCTTTTTGTCGTACCTTTCCTTGTCTCATCCAACTACCAAAATTAAAAACCTTTAATGTTAGTTGGGGGCAGTTATTTCTTAGGCATTGGTGTGTGGCAGGACTGTCAGTCCTTGCCCACATGCACACTCCACCAAGGAGCTGATTGACCCTCACGTGGGCAGGAGAAGCCACCACGACCCCCATTTCTTCAATTTTCACTCACGAAGAGGGCTGGGAGAGTCGTGTTTGGGCATTCACGATTTTCCTTGTGTGTGTGGCCTTACCCTCATGATTTGGCTGTGTGGAGCTCTCATTCACGATTTTGGACCTTGAACGTTTTTTCCCCATCATCCAACAGTCATGTTGGGCTCTCTCTCAAATTGATGGAAGTTGTTGTATGTGTAAATCTCGTTTTTGGATGTTGTTGTGTGTGCAATTTCCTTTAATTTGTGGGTCTGTGTATATGAATCCATCTCCACGCTAAGAGTTTGTTGCATCTGATTCCTCTTCCAATTTCGGGCTTTGGCTTTCCCGTTGTTTCAGTGGAGAAATCGTGGCTGTTGTTTTTCCCCATGAGTGTGGGTTATCGCTGAGTTGTTTTGGCCACGTTAGGGCGAAGAACAACTCTGGATCACCTTCCTCAGTCTGAACTGTGAAGCACCATTTTGGCTACCGTGATGTTTCATTTTTCTTCCCCAGAGTTGTGAATTGCTCGATTTTGCTATGTATGCAGTGGTTGGTCCTTGGACCGTTTTGGAGTGGGAATGAAGGCTTGGTCTTCTTGATAAACCTGGTGTGTTCGGGAGCCTCATAGACAGAGCTAGAGGGATGGCTTTCTTCTCCACACCCCCTGAATAGCACTGGAAGGGAAGTCAGGGCCTGAGTGACTGTGTAGCAGAGAAGGGACTGATTCCTTGTGTTGGGTGTGTGTGGGTGTCCTAGAAGTCAGGCTAGTTTTGGTGCAGGTGTCCTTAGCTCTTCAGTGAGCCCACTAGCTTAGCAGTCAACTTTTCCCAGCTCCTTGATGGTATGATAAACTCAACTATGTTGGCTTGGCGATGTACTGTTGTGTATCTTTGGCTATGTGTGAGTCTGCTTAGTTCCTTATTCCTTGGGAATCATGCCCAACTCGGGGGTGGCAGTGTTGCTGAGAGATTAAGGAGCACACTGGCCTATGGTTGGGTGGAACGTTGCAGCGACGTAGCTGGTTGCGGGACGAATTCTTCATTCAAAGATAAGTATTCTTGTCTATTTCATCTCTGCAATTGTATTTACTGTTTAATGAATTACAATGAACATGCCGAATGCTTGAATGTATGGTTTTGCTTCCGTTGAATGGTAATGATGTATCCATGTTTTAGTTTCAAAGCATTTCAGTTTTTATGTATATGTTCATGGGGTTAGTTGCCCGGATAGATGATGTTATTGTAGCGTCCTCTTCGCTGGTCGGAGGGTCAGGGACATTACAAATACCAGCCTCATAATAGGGAAAGGAAGTAACTGATTCATAAATGATTGGAAACACAGGTTCATTATTTACTTTTTATGTAAAATTGCAAAGTTATGTAGGGAATTCCATCAATCATTAGTGTAGATGTTTCATGATTGTCTTTGTAAATGTAGATGTTAGTGCAGATGTTTGATGATTGTCTTTGTAAGTGTAGATGTTTTAAAAACTGCTACTTTTTGTAGTTAGCAATAAGTGTTTAGGTTAACTTCAGTTCAGTGTTAATTAGTCTTTGTGTATCGTGAAAAGAGGAAAGGCTTGAATTTCCCAGGGAAGCTTAAATTCCTTGAAATAGCAATTCTTTTCACAAGACGTTCTATTCACAAGACGCAAGAATAAAAAATAAGTAATAGTGGATTCCTTACAAATGACCCTCTTTTGGTTTTATGTTAAGAATATCAATACATATCCATGTGTAAGAGCTTGTCTATTTGATACATGCTTACTTCCTTGAATTAGTAAAACTAGTGCTTGTTATTTTTGCTTCTAAACTTATTTTATTAAAGCATTTTAATACATGATTTTGTTTTTAATGATTTTTTTCTATTAGTTTATAAGTTATCTATTGGATTATTAAGTCTTATACCAAATTTTTTCATATACTTAGTCTTTTTAATAAGAAAATATAATGCAAACATTCATATGAGTGTGGGGAGAGAATTGAAACTATAGAACACTGTAGCAAATTCCTATTTCATATTGAAAAATTGGGCATATTTACATAGGTCAAACACCTTAAGGAAACTACTTACAAATATAGATGAAAAATAAATACACTAGTGCTTATGTGGTGAAAATCATCAAAGAGGTAAACAATGCACAACCCTAGCCAACATGGCCACTTAGGTAATATTAATGCAAAAAAAAAAAAAGACTATATGAACATCTTTTAACAATCAATCATTAGTGGGTGACGCTCCATGCTCTTTAAATAGAGATTATCGATCAATCTGGGGTTAAGCCATATGGGGTGCCTTTAATATTAAGGAGAAAATGAACCATCTGATCGCTAATCATGACCGTTGAAAGTAGACTAATTGTGAACATAATTGTGACCATGAAAGTAGAGTAATAAATAAACCATGTGAGTAAGAGTAGGGTAAGAGATTGATGCCTACACTTACCTAAGCATTGGTGGTGTGATGTATGTGATCAACAAATATCTACAAAATGTTGGTTAGTACCTTGCCCCAAGTGAGGGTGCAAACAACGAAAGCAATAGTAGGAGACTAACAAAATAGATAAAGGCGTGAAGGTGCAGTGGACATCTTGGTATGGAAGGAAACTAATATCGATATTGAAATCCCTAAGCTAGTTCCATAAAGTCTCATACAAGATAGAGCTTCATTCAACTTGGTAAACTGCATAGCAAAAGCTCTTGAGAGTTGGTATCATCACAAAACATCTTGGATCACCCTAAAAAACCCAATAGAAAGGTGATCTAGCAATTATGAAAGCAATATTATGATTAGAAAATGATGTAAGAGAGTGTTCATCATACCTGGATCTACTTGCATATTAATGTTGTACTGCCTTGGCGTAGGAATCTCTAAAGATGTCGTTAACAAGAGTGTGGACTTCGTCCTACTCTCTAGGATTATGGAGAGTCTGACATGAGACAAAATAAGGTATTGGCTCTTGTGTATATGCTATGAATGGCTCTAGGATTCTACTACATGTTTCCAAAATTAAACAATTAAGAGGGAGTCCAAGAAGAGTGTAACATGAGCATATTTAAGGGCCAACACATCACATAATGATAAAACCTTCCCATGGCATTGATTATAGGAGTATTCTATTGTGTTTTTGGTCCCCATGATATGGAGAAACCTACACTAGAAATAAGGCACCCAAACTGGTCTCCCAAATCCATGAAGAAACCTACACTAGAAATAAGGCACCCAAACTGACCTCCCAAATTCATGCATGATATTTCCAATATAACATCCACCTAAGAAGGAGATTGTACTCAACCTCAATTTTGAGGACAAAAAGTTGTGTTGTCATGGTTTGGACTGAAGGGATAAGGTGAGTTCAATTGCCTTGATAGGTTTGGTTTAAAATTGATTGAATCCCATGCATGTTTAGTTAACTAGGTGGAAGGTAGGGAATACAAAGGCTTGATTGTTAGGGTTGAAAATCAAATGAAAGGTAGATACAAGATCGACAACAACTTGCTTAAAGATGGCACTTTGATGACAAATCTATATAAAGAAGGGGGAAGCAATGTTGAGATTTTGATCAACATCAAAGGGAAGCTTAGAGAGATCAAATGAGAGGGAACGACCTTGTAGGGTGGAAAGCTTCGGGGAGAATTTAGTCAAGGATTAGATGAGAAGGCTATGCTTCTTAGGACATGAGTGTATGCTATCCATAATGGAATTTATGATATTTTGATTAGGCAAGGCTTATATAATGGAAAATGGATTTAGAGGAGAATAATTAGAAGATTGGAAGTTGAATCAAATAGGGTGATTTGGAAGAGACTTGGCTAAGTAAGGGATTTGCTCAGGTTGAGATCTAGAAGTAACCCCAACCTAAAGGTTGGAAAAAGGATCATTGGTGTTAACGAGGCTAGGGGATCAAGAGGTATCCGAACCATCTCACATGGGATATCTTAGTTAATCACTAGTTCAATCTGCAAGTCAATAAAATTTGGCATGTCATAAGTGTGCTTATGCATAGTCATTAAAATTTTATGTATTTGACCCATGTCTCTAGGTGGGTCATGTTCTCCAAGTTGAGGTTTAATTATCTTTGTTTGAGAGGTGCACTTATGTTTTGATTGCCAACAATCTATGGTGTTATGAGAGGGTCAACTGTGATACTTTCAACCTCTACATGGGTTATTATCAGGCATGCATTCTTCTTTTGTTTTGAACATGCATTTGGGTGTGTTATTGAAATGAGAAACTATCTTAAGGTTGGGTAGGTAGATTTGCATGGAGATGTTGAGAGGAACACTTGTCTATCGACAACTTTTTGAGAAATACTTGGGTTCAGGTAGTTGCCTACTTTCCCCCATATTTAGGAATAAGATGGAACGTGTTGAGCATAACTCAAGTAAGGATTATGAAAGCAAGAAGATGACATTCTAGGGGTATCAAAGGTATAAATAACGAATGTATTAAAGATACACTTTATTAGACTTAACAACTAAATATACAGGTTTAACTTTATTACTAAAGTGAATTAAAAAATAGAATTGACTCGAACGACTTCCGACACATTTGACACTAAAATTGTATGTAAGTTTTTTTTCGAGCTATAATTTCCAACATTGCCTCTTAGCAAGGAAGAAATTATGCATCAATCCAAGTTTGTCTTTGAATGCTTCAAACTTCTCTTTTTCTAACGACTTGGTCAGAATTTTGGCATCCTACTAATTTGTGGGTACGTATTGGAGATTTATTGCTCCCTTCTAAATCCCGTCTCAAATAAAGTAAAATATGATCTTAGTATGCTTGGATATGTCATGAAAAACTGGTTTATCAGAGTTTGATACAACTTTGATTCTCCTCATGTCAAATCTTTAACTTGGTGAATTCTATTCAACTGCCAATTGTTAAATAGCAAATCTCCCAAGGCAAAGTATATCAAAACCAGGTATTCTTTGGACAAAATTACTTGTATTTTCTTTGTTTTAGTCATTGTCTTTGGGTACATATTACGAGGATTTGGAAGTGAATATTTGAAAACCAATAGAGGTTTTTGTTAAGCACTGGCTGATTCACAAAAACCTTCTTCAGTTTTTCAATGGGTGTCATGGTTTGGAAGAGTTGAAGGGACCTTTACAGCCTATTTTATACAGGTTTAAACAACAAATTATTTCATGTTTTGGTCATTATCTTTGGGCTCTCTTTCTGAACAACTGGAGAAGAATTTGTAAAAACCATGGGAAGTTTTTGTCAAGAATGGACTTATCTACAAAAGCCCCTCTCCGTTTTCGCACAACTATCATGGTTTAGGAAATATAGGTGGTTCTTTCAGACCCTTTTTCTCAGAATTTCGCCAAATTCGCCTTATACAAAAATATTTAGTCAAAAATCAAAGTAGAGCCAAAGCTTGTAACTGTCAGAGAAGATGGCGCTCTTCTTATTGTGTATCTTACAAAAATCAACCTGCAAATACAATTCAATGTTAAATGACAACAAAACTAATGTGTTTATGGGAGGTTTCTCATTACGGGTGTTTACGGGAAGTTTCTCAGCATCACTGGCAACAGTTTACTCATGTAACTTCTTTCATGAAGTATATAGTGCATGGTTGGGATACGTAATGTGATGTTGTCTGAGAGGCTGAGGCCCTTCATGTAATCTCTCCTTCATTAATGAGCCTCAATACTTTGCCTGCGTGGATGTTTCTCCTATGGGGTTTTACCACATGACATGCTGGTGTTTTAATGGTGTTGATAAATGTGTAGTTATGTAATTTGTCTCTGAGATATTTAACATTCAAATCCTTAGTATATGTGTAAAAAAACAAGTTGTGGATGAAATCTTATATCAAAAGTTGAATAAAGAAGAAGTCTCATAAAGAGAAAGCATCGAGAGAGAATGACTGAAATCGAGTATACCATCCAGTTTATGATCATCATAAAAAAAACTGAAAATGTCCAGTTCCCAAGTGCAAGCTCTATGGATAGAGTTTGCGGCAGAATCTAACTGTGGTTCGATGCGATTGGAATCAATACAGTGCTGATGCATGTCTTATTCCTCATTTTGCATCTTGAGATGTCAAGTATAACCGTTTTCTGATGTAACACAATCAAGTTGGGTAGGGAATTTGATTTTTGTGCATAAATTATGTTTGATTTAAATGATAAATCGCAGTCTTGGGTGGGAATTTGATTTTTGTGCACAAATTATGTTTCATTTAAATGATAAATCGCAGTCTTGGGTGGAAATAGTCAAGACAACAGAGGATCAATTCTAGATCAGTATTGAGAAGTAGATCCATATTTTTACTCAATAATTAAAATTCAAATTTCAAGGATTCATTCAGCATTTGAAGGCAATAATTTTGGATCAGCATTCGAAAGAATAATTCTAGATCGAGCTACCTTACAAGTGGTAGAGTATTGGGATGGTAGAACATATTTCAAACCACAAGATCAATATTTGATTAGATTCTAAATGCAGATCTAGAACCATCAATCTTAGGTTTCCAAGCAACAACGCGAGTGACCAATTTGATGGAAGAAGCAGAGCATATGGAAACTTGAGATCGAAGGAAGAATAAAGATATGTTTTGGTCAAAGTACTTGTCATAAAAACAGGATATGTAAACAGATTTCTCGATTCTCCAGTTTCATATCATATTTTGTTGCCTTTATTTTGGGTTAAAAAAAAGACCTTTGATTTCTTTTGATTGTAAATTATTCTTATTTGTAGAAGGGACTTGGATGGTCTATATATTGTATGTTTTAGCATGTGGGAGGGGTTCTAGACGAGAGCTTGAGAGAGTTTGTATGGGATCAAGAGTTGTATATTGAAAGCTTGAGACATAAACTTTGTAATTTCATTTAGAGTCTTATTATTTGAAGACGTACATCTATTTTGAACCAGGTTTTAGCTCCCTTGAGTTTTGGTATTCTGTGATTTTGTTTAAATCATCATAGTTATGAATTCCTTCATGCTGATGTTTTCATTATGAATGCCCATATTTGTGATTGAATATTCATGCAATCTTTGTTTAGAATGTTTTCTCTGAATATGGTGATTTGAAATGTTATATGTGAATGAACAATGTGTTCCACATATCGCCAGCAAGCTCTCCTTTGACTCATTCCTATGTCAAGTTTAACCCTAACAATCCCCCCTTTAAACTTGAATTGGAGTAATCACCAACCCCTCCTCAAAGTTTTCCCGAGGTATCTCACATACACTCCCCTATCACCGAGGTCTATTTCTTGACTTTTTTGGTGAGTTACTGGGGGTATGCATGCCTTACCATGTCTTACAACCATATGTCCATTTACATGCGAGTTGCTCCATTAATTTTTTTCATGTTTCTTCATGGTGACTACACCATCACCATCCGTTGCTTCATCCTCTCGCTTTTCCATGCTCACTTTCTTGGTCATTTTCTGCCAAGCTCCTTTTGTACCTGCATCTAACCTTGTCATTGATGTCCATATAAAAAGAATCCATCTACCGAATTACATGGGTCCTTAGCTGTTGTAACTGCCAGTTCTCTAGGAATTCTCTTCACATGCATGGTTAATCTATCTTGGTCCCATAACTGAGATTAAAGCATTTCACATTCCTCCTGCAATCGAAGACTCAACCTCTTTGATCTATGTCAAGTTATGCTACGAGTACACCTGTCACCCTACTACCTACCCAATGGTTCATTCCACACTTGATGCAACATCTCTTCTTTGCACATAAGAGGGATACCTTGTGCTTATAGCACACGAGGAAATTACATTCTAACCAGGAACCTAAAAATATTGTTAGGGTGTTGGGTACCACTGAACATGCACCCCACAATTAATTCAAAAAACTAGGTACAACACAACAAGCACAACTATATGCCAAACCATGGCTATGGTACCAGTTCTTAGAATTATAACAAGCAATTAAGCCATAATTACTTACAAGATAAATAAAATAGGCAAACAACCATTAAAGATAGACACACAATGTTTACATGGAAAACCCAAAATCAGGAAAAACCACCATAATAGATCTATTATATTCCATGACCTAAACTAACCAAGGCCAAGTGAGCTAGCCACCACTCACCTCTAGGCCACTTTACAATGGAGCCTCTTCAAGCCTTATAAAGACTTCCTTACATGCAATATCATGGGACAATACCATTGGTCACCAAATACCATGGGCCCAAAAACATGTGCTAGACCTAAACCAACTTTGACTCATTCCCAAGTCAAGGTTAACCCTAACAATAATGTTGCATTATATGCCAAGAATAAAAGGAGTAATGGTATGTAGATAGTGGGTGTCCAAAACACATGACAGGAGATCTGGATAAATTTCTCGATCTTGAGAAAAAGGAGAAAGAAAATGTTACCTTTGGAGATGGTGCATCTGCCAAAATACTTGGAAGAGGAATTGTTAGTTTGGGTAACAACAAGACCAGAGAAGAGAATGCATTACTAGTTGAAAATTTGAAGCATAATCTCCTTAATGTAATTCAAACATGTGATCAAGGACACATACTCATCTT
>LPNX010139771.1:46282-204111 GCA_001517045.1 Pseudotsuga menziesii | reverse complement strand
AAAGTAGGAAGAAAAGAAGCTGTAAGAGACTTGCCCAAAATTTCAAAACCTCCAAATATTGTTTGTAGGCATTGTCAACATGGGAAGCAGACAAAAGTTAGTCTCAAAACTAAGGAGTACATCCCAAAACCATTAGAATATATTCACACTGATATATGTGGACCAACAAGGACTAAGAGTATACAACAAGATTACTATTTCATGTTATTCATTGATGACTTCACAAGAATGACTTGGGTATTCTTTCTCAAAGAAAAATATGAACCATTTGAAAAATTCAAGATCTTCAAAGCACATGTTGAAAATGAGCCTGATTTAAAAATCAACACTATAAGATTAGACAATAGAGGGGAATTCACCTCAAATGAATTCAATACCTTATATGAGGGAAATGGAATTAAAAGACATCTTTCAGCCCCAAGGACTCCTCAACAAAATGGTTGCATAAAGGAAAAATAGAATTGTTCAAGAGGCATATAGAACAATATTAAATGAAGCCAAACTTCTAGACATCTATTGGGGAAAGGCAATATATACACTTGTTTCTATACTTAATAGACGACTACTCAGAGTAAACAATGACAAAACTCCTTTTTAGTTGTGGTACAACAGACCGACTTCAGTAAAGCACTTCAGAGTCTTTGGAAGAAAGTGCTATATAAAAAGAAATGATGATGATCTTGGTAAATTTGATTCTAGAACCGATGATGGAATATTTCTAGGATATTTATCCTCCAAAAAGGCATACATATGTTACAATGTGAGGCTACACAAAATCATAGAAAGTGCAGATGTAAAAGTGGATGACATGAAACCAAGACGAGTGAAAATCCAAGGTGATGATGAAAGAACAAATGACAAAGAAGGAAATGAAGAGTCATAGAAGAATGATGGTGCTGAAGAAGAAGAATACAAAGAGAAAGGAGATGAAGAATCACAAGGAAGTGAAGATGAAGACTCCTCAATATCCAATACAACAGATCCATCTAGAAGAATCTAAAGAGACCATCCTGAAACTCAGATCATAGGTGACAAGAGTGCAGAAGTCAATACAAGAAGAAAATTGATGTTTGATGAACAAGCCTTACTTTCAATGGTAGAACCTTAAACCTTTGCAGAAGCTAACAAAAATGATGATTGGATCAGAGCTATGGATGAAGAGTTGGATCAAATTAAGAAGAACCAAACTTGGGAACTTGTTCCGAGACCTAAAGGCAAGAATGTTGTAGGGACCAAATAGGTCTTCAAGAACAAGTTCAATGAAGATGGTCAAGTGATAAGAGACAAAGAAAGACTGGTATGCAAGGGATATGCTCAAGTGGAAGGTATTGATTTTGAAGAAACTTTTGCTCGTGTAGCAAGAGTTAAAGAAACCAAAACCTTCTTGGCATTTGCATGCTACAAAAACTTCAAAGCATCTCAAATGGAGGTCAAGTTTGCATTTCTAAATGGGAACCTTGAACATGAAGTCTATATTGAACAACATGAAGGTTTTCTCTTATCAAAGAACAAATACATGTTTGAAGACTGAAAAAGGCACTCTATGGCCTCAAACAAGCTCCAAGGGCACGGTTTTCAAGGCTTGACAACTACTTAAAGCAACAAGGATATAGAATAGGGGCCATTGACAGTAATCTCTACATAAAGTTTGAAAATAAGAATATGATCATCATTGTTGTATATGTGGATGATATCATATTTGGAAGTGACTTATAGACTCTAAGTGTCAATTTTTCCTTAGAAATGAAGGAGTTTGAAATGTCAATGTTAAGTGAAATGACATTCTTCCTGGGATTATAAGTCTCTCAATCAGACAACGTGATCTTCATTTCTCAAACCAAGTACATTAAAGAGATGCTAAAGAAGTTTAAGATGGAAGACTGCAAACATGTTAGTACCCCTATGATCACTGGTTGTAAATTGAGCAAGGATGACAAGTCTTTGGAAATGGATCATACCATGTACATATTTTTGATAGGTATCTTGTTGTATGTGACAACTACAAGACCATATGTAATTCAAGTTGTAGGATTGGTTGCCAGATTCCAATCAACCCCTGAAGAAACACATATGACAACAGTAAAAATAATTCTCAAATATCTGAAAGATACTATGGAGTATGGTTTATGGTATCCAAAAAGCCAAGACTTCACTTTAAGGGCATTTACTGATGTAGACATGGTAGGAAGTATCGATGACAGAAAAAGCGCCAGTGGAGCAACATTCTACTTGGGAGTTTGTTTGGTTTCATGGCTAACAAAAAACAATCCTCCATTGCACTATCTACATCAGAAGCTGAGTACATTACTGTTGCATCATGTTGTGCTCGAGTCATTAGGATGAAGCAGATATTAGAAGACTTACTTGTGAAGTTTGAGCACCCAATAGTGATAAACTATGACAATACTAGTGCCATAAACATATCCAAAAATCCACTTACGCACTCCAAGAGAAAACACATTCCAATTAAATATTAGTTTCTAAGAGATCAAGCGTCAAAAAAGGTTGTCAAATTGGAGCATGTTGATACTAAGGAGCAAATTATAGCCATTTTCACTAAACCGCTGCCTAGAGAGTCACTCACCTATCTTGGGCATAAACTGGGGGTTATCCCTCTTCATTAAAGATAAATTAAAGTTTGTAACTCTATCACAAAAGGAAGAAAATGGTGACAGGGGGTGGAACACTGATAGGGGGAGCTAATTTAAAAAAGATCAAGGAAAGCAGGACTTGAAGATAAGTTCATGGTCTTACCTAAAATATATAGATATATGTGTGTGTGTGTGGATTATATGCTTGAAGACATAATGAACCTAGGATAAAACTTAGAATTTAGAGAAAGGGAGAATTTACAGTAGTATAAAAGTCATTCCAAAATCTTTTGAAGTAACAAAAATAGAGTTGAAGACTGTACCAAAAGTACAGTTCTGAATATGCCATTGATGTTAAGTTTATACAATTCTTATTGTTTTGATTTGATGATTGTGATGCACAATGGAAATATAAATTCTGATGTTCTACAACAAATAAGAGCAATTTTTTTGAAACACACAATGACAAGGGGAGTCTTATGAACCTTTGTCATTGTTGTCAAAGGGGAGAATGTTTCGATGTTGCCATCAATGCCAAAGGGGGAGAATGTTGAATAATGAGTTGGCATTGATGCCAATTCAATGGTGGAGCTATGTGCATATTCATTGAGGCATGCATATCCACTGCGTGCATATTCATTGAGGCGTGCATATCCATTGAAGCGTGCATATCCATTGCTGCATGCATATTGATTGGGGTGTCCATATCCATATGTTGAGTATATTGTTTATTAAACTAACAATTTAACAGAGGTATAATCGTTGATGAAAGGACATGATTATGAAAAGGCATAATTCTCATTTAAAGACACGATGGTTCAATTGCAAAGACATAATAATACAATATATAAACATAGTTTAATTTTGGAAGAAGGTATCTCTAAAGTGAATATCGGAGTTCATCTAGAAGAATAGGGACCATGAAAATGGATTAAACCTAGAGGCATAGTTTAAGAAAGTAAAGAGAAGTTCTAAAGATAAAAATAAAATATCTGAAAGGGTGGCAAGCTGGTACTAGGGCAGGTTGCATCCTGCAAAAGGTGTTGTAGCATCCTGTCAGTTGTAGCTGACAAAACAAGGGTGTGGGTGCTAAGAAATTTGGGGATTGGTGTCTCCATTAAGATGCAACTTGCAAAACATTGTAAATAAAATTTTGCAGTTAATAGAAAGAATTGGTCATTTTTTCCAATTGGGTTTTCCATGATAAAAGCTTTGTGTACTATGCATCTTCTTGATTACATATTTTAAATCTGTCAAACATTAATAATTAAAGTGGTTTTAATTGTTGAAAATTATCAGTACTGATTCACTCACCGCCCCCCACTCTCAACATTAATAATTAAAGTGGTTTTAATTGTTGGAAATTAACAATACTGATGCACTCCCCCCCCACTCTCAACATTGGGAAATATTCTAACACTTTTATCTTATATTTTCTTTCGAGGAAACGAGAAATATACATTGTGGTGGCAACTATTAAGTCAAAATATTTACTTACCAATGACCATGCCGATGGCATAGCAAGTTTCCACGTTTCTTTAAGAAATTTACTAAAGATTTGTTTCTTTAACTATTACTAAAGGCTTGTTTCTTTAGCCATTAGGAAACAAACACTAAAGAAAGGGACTTGCTACTATACAACTCTTATTATTTGTATTTTTTTAAATCATGTTTATTATATTTCAGAGTTATTTATTAAATCTTAACACACTATAAAAATTCAAACATTAAATTTATACCATAAAAAATTGCCTACTCAAATTCATGAACTAAAGGCTATATTAATATTTATACTTTTGAAATAATTATATCAAGTCGCATGCTCTAAAACATTAGAAATTATAGAATGGTTGAACTTTTCTAGATAAAATTATTGGTTACTATCTTTTGCACCTAGTTAGGCAATATAGTTCTTAAAATAGGATACCTAAACATGCATAGTCTATGCGTCTACGTACATGGATCAATGCAAGCTTGAAAGAATGGGAGCCACTCATCACGAGCTCTCAAAACTATGATAAATGGTATATCGCCTATGTGTCATCCATTTTGGTCTCGAGTTGTTCTCTCGTGCTCGACTTTGCAGGGTTGCTTGTTCTTGTGTTCTGTTACCACAGTGGATGCTTGTGCTTTCTCCAAGCTGTAAAATCGATACACGAACATTCCAAGACTATGCACAACTTAATCAACTTTCATCTCTTAATCAACTTTAACCAATAGCTAGTGCGAGAACCAATAGCTAGCGCAAGCTACATACCTCACTGGACCTGATAGGGCCTTTTCTTATAGATAAATTAGCATATCCGGACTTACTCCCTTTGATCGGGCCCTCCATAGAGATTGGGATTCCCCCCCCTTATATAGAGAGATATATACATAGAGCATATAAAGGATTTTCAACCACTCCTCTCCCTCACCCATATGAATGAGTTTTTTTCTTTTTGCGTTAAAACACTCTATTTTGGGGCCCCTACCCCAAATATTAGGGAGCACCTCCAATTCTACCTGGAGTTTCATTTTCTCCATAGGTAGGAAAATAAATATATAAGTGATACTCAAAAGGACATGGAGCAAAGGGATGTTGTAGCAACTAAAGTCAACAAGTTCTTGAATACAATTATTGTCCAAGCTGTAAAATCGATACACCAACATTCCAAGACTATGCACAACTTAATCAACTTTCATCTCTTAATCAACTTTCATCTCTTAGGGATCCCATAATTCATTTTAGGTGTTATCATTTGATGATATTGAATTTTCAGTTTAGGTGATTTTTAGAATGGTCAAATTCTTAGGTGATAAAGCTTAGAATAAAATCATTAATAAATATAGATTGTTAATGAAAAGCATAAATTCCTATATCATTAGAGAGTATAAGGTTTAAAATTTGTAGGGTATGACCTTGCTAAAACTACAGGTTCTAAAAAACTACATGAGATTTTGTAGGTTTTGTTGACCAAAACTCTGGGCTGAGAGTTTGATAAACTCTCATATGTGAATTTGATCAACTCTCATATGAGGGTTTAAACTCTCATCTGAGATTTGTTTTAAAATACGATGATGTCATTGGCCAAAACTCTAAGTCGAGATTTTTATAAACTCTCACACTAAGTTTAAAAACTCTCATTCGAGAGTTTAAAAACTCTCTACCAAGAGTGTATTAAACTTTCGGCTGAGAGTTTATGTTTACTTTTTCCGATGTTCTATTGTGTGCTCTTCTTTTCTCCTCCATTCCTTTGTCAAAAAGTGTTACCCAACTTCGCGTTTTCACCTAGGACAATGAATAACCCTTCAAGTAGGTTGATTTGAGTGTGTTGAAAACAATACTTGTTGGGGTGCTCTCTTTTCTACATAGGGATGGTTGACCTTCTCATGTAAGGAACAAAACACCATTTATTTACTTGAACAACACTGATATCATACACCAGAGACAACATATTTCAGATTCTTCTATTGATTATGTTCCAAAGGATTAACAAAAATGTTGTATCAAGCTCAAAACCAAAATTAATTGGGAAATTTAGGTGTCATAATTGTTTTGACTATTGAATCCAATCGAAACCATCTAAATTGTTAGGGAGAAGAAAATTCTCCCATCCTAAAGCATATGAATACAGATCCAAAAACAAACTTAAATAGGACCAACACCAAACTGTTAGTATTGTTTAATCTCACTAACAATGAGCTTAAATAGTAATGAAGCCAAAATTCTTCTAGATATATTTGAATCAAAATTATCCTTGACATATTTCATGTAGTTACCCCATAAAATTCTCAAAAACAATTCGAGTCGCACCTTGTCTAATGCCTATATTTATCAATCAACAAAGAGACCATATAAATTCAAAACCCCTTTTAGAATTCATCTGGAGTCTTTCAATAGATAGATATCAACAAAACCCCGAAAATTGCAGATAAGTTGAAGAGTGGTATAATTTGGATATTACACAAAGTTCAGAAATACAAACTATGGCATATAAGAAGATATAATGCTTATTTAGTATTCTAGAAGTGTCACACCATTCAAGTGGAAAAATGTAAGCAATAGACTCCAAGAGAACCAACTTGGACAACAATACTTGTGTTCTCGAGAAAATAAAATTGCTTTAGGGTTGAAAACAAAGGAAGACACAACCAATAATTGGAAACCAATTAGCATGTGTCCGAAAAATAAAAAATGGGAAAAGTAACCATTGTTTTTAAATTAAAAAACAACAAAAGATAAATTCTTTTCATTAATTTGAGCAATTACGATAAAAAACTCCTCCCACATAGAGGATCAAGCTAGCCAAATCAACGATATTTCCCTCCTAGATTATATAATGCACTCACTTCTCTTAGTCAACTTAGGGAAAGTAGCCTTAATAGACACTAAAGTTGCAAGGAGTACTACTAGACATGCTTTATCAGTGTCCATCTAACTACAATATTTCTATAAACAAATGTTCCCTGATTAGTATTGCATGTTTCAAAACAATCCATATGTTCGAGTCATCTAGGGAACTAGAAATAGGCCAGATGACCGAGCCACCTTATAGGGAACTGGATTTTATTAGAGTACATACAGACGCCCAAAGTTGAAATAGTCGGCCCAAAAATTTAAAGGACAAGGATGGAGTGCAGAAGTTATACCAAAGCTCAACAAAGTTTAGAAAACAATGACCATAAACTCAACAACGAAAATTGTTCAAAATGATAGATTTTCTTCACTCTTTTGGTATAAGAATTTGCACAGGAAGATCATGAATCAAATATGACCTCACAAGAATTACAACAGAGATATGCAGAATAATGGAGAGAAAATAATGAAGTAGAAACATAAGAGAGAAAACTCAATTGGTATAAACTTCATCTAATTATTATTATTATTTTTAACAGAAACGGGTAAAAATTGTATTAGTTTAAAAAGGCTATAGCCCAGCCAAGCTTACAAAGGGGGAAAAGCAGATGAAAGAGGGTTGATGACCTCTAACAATATTTTCAGCGTTCTTATGAATCTTTGGGAGAATGATCCCACTTGCTTCTAGATCTTTTTCGAGAAAAAAATGAATGCTTACAAGAGTAAACTCTCACGAATTGTGAGCAGAGAAAAGTGCAGAAGCAAAGCATTAAATGGAAGGAGAGGTGAGATGCCCCTTAATGAAAGGTTCCAATCGCTTCTGAGAGCCCGAGAAAATGTTTGAGGCCGCTTCCTTTTCCCTGCGTTCTTTGTTGGTCTTTCGCCCTCTGGTGAGGGGAGGATAAGGGGATGTAAAGTCTTCAGAATCAGAGTTTCCCTCTGACCCGGATGAAGGGACTAAGGACGCCAATCCTACTTGGGCTGGAGTCGCGTGACCTGATGCTTGGGGGGGATCAGGAGGAACAGGTCCTGGAGAAGCTTCTTTCGCGGAAGGAGCGGCAAGAACTGTCTTCGAGGGGCCAAAGGGCACAGCCTGCGCCTGATCATCTGCTGCTTCCAATTTTGGATCTTCGAGTTCCTGCAAAACTTCAAAGCTGTTTTTGTTTTCCAGCGGAGGAGATTCTGGGAGAGGAGTCGGATCTTGAGATGAGCCCTTGTGCTGTGAGGCTTGAGGCTCCTTTCTTCGAGGGGGTCGTCATCTATTGATGACTGTTTGGAACTCTGTATCTTTGGGAGCAGGAGGAGTTGTTGTTTTCTGTGATTCTGCGAGCTTGGGGCAGATTTTGGCGAAGTGGCCATAAACATGGAAAAAGTTGCATTTGAATGGAATATGCTCATAGTCCAATTCTTGGATGTGATTCCAATCTCCTAAAGTAAGCTTTAGGGCCTCCGGGAGCCCTTTTTCTAGATTTACCTCTACGCAAATGCGGGCACATCTGAACTGACCCCCTTTTGGATCTGCACTATCTAGGTAGCGCCCTAGCTTATTACCGATGTCCGCTAGAGTGATTTTTCCCCAAAGATGAAGTGGGAGGTTTGGCAGTCTTACCCATACTGGAGCAGCTGTAATCTTTGCTTCTGGGTTAAACCCAAAGTCCAAGGAGCTAAAGACAACCCTCTTGAGCCCATGAAGTAGGGGCCTGATCGGAAGACTATATCTCGTTCTTCTTTATTCAGAAACGGGAAAACAAAATACCCCCTACCAGCGGTAAAGAGAGAGACTTGTCCTTGCAAAATAGGCTTCCAATGTTCTGCAATTCAGAGCTCCACCGCCTTAGGGCTGGGCCACAACCCAGTAAACTTACCGTTGAGGGCTTTCTCTGAGAGGATGAGTGCTTTCTGACATGGATCCGAAGGAGAGAGCTCTAGGGAGGGGATCTCTTCTATCTTCTTCACAAACTTGGAGGGGGTCTGAGAGGCTGCCGGAGGGGCGACCGCTTGTACTAAGGCCTTGAAGGCCAGGAGCTGGTCATGAGGAGCCATAACCAGGAAAACCTTGAGCCACCGGGAAGAGCTGAACCTGCAGACCCAGTGCGGTAGTAGCAAAACGCAGCAGGAAGAAGACGATCTGCTCGGTGAGAGGAGGTGGCCAGGGAAACCCTAGCTGCGGTTTAGAGCCGCGTCCTTTCGTTCATAGCTCTCCGTCTTTTACCATCCCGATGCCTACTCTTACCTTGCTCATACAACTTCATCTAATTATTATTCACCAATAAGGTGACATTTATAATACATCTTCAAGGGAGATTTTCGTGATCCTAAAGAGACAGTTGAACTCCACACATGTGGAAGGATTAGATAACAGAGAAAACATCACTAGACATAGTTTCCAGTCATAAATCCTAAAGCAGATCAGTTAACTAAGTGCAACTGACAATATGTGGACCAAGAAGACGTATTAGTTAGTTAACTGATGATAACTAATGATGGAGGTTGCATAAGAGGTGTTTAGTTGAGTGTTAGTGGTCATCAGAGTTCATACTAACTCGGGTGATGAAATCAAGGCTAGTTAACTTAGGGTAGGCTCCTAAATTATAGGAACTACCTCAAGTGGGCCTAAAATCATGCATGATAGCGCATTAAATCCTAGAAACAAGGAAAATGTTGCATATGAGGATAATGAGGCAAATAATGGAAAAATAATAGTCTGGGGTGACTAGGATTCTTAGGACTATACACTAGGTGGTCAACTGATATTGGTTTAAGCACTAGAAAATCAAATAAATGGTTAAGGCTAATGTCTAGATGTGTTGAATATTCCAACACCCCCCTTAAACCTGACTTATGTGAAAAATAAAAAGAGATTAGGGCCCAACAACAAAGACTAAGGTCACCCTTTACATTATTCATCCATGTAAACCGAGGAAAAATGCAAAACCACGTGGGGAAAATCCTTCCTAAAAAATGGGCATGAGGTACACTAGAAATAAACCACTCCAAATCCAAATAGGTGTGAACTTGATTAGATGTCTAGAGGGATATTCTTCTTGGGAAGAAGAGAAATATGCTCAACTTGATCAAGAACATTCATAATAGATTTTGGGACCATGTAGAGTGTTGGAGGAGCTAGTTGGTAAGCCGACTAAGTCGATTAGCTGACTAATTAGAGATTAGGTCGGCCGCATAAGGTCGCGTCGGTTGACTGAACCGACAGGTAGTTATATGTAACTGTTTGTAAATCATATATATTAGGTTGTTGAGCCAGATGAGAAGTTGGTTCAGTTCTGTGTTGGTATGGACCCTCATAATGTAATATAATTTGTTGTTCTACATCTATGTTCTTGTCTCTTGTCTCTGTTATATCTGTATGCTTTAATTGTATTGTTGGTAACCCTCTATGATCCGTGAGATTACAACATTGGTTTTGTTGCCGGGAAGACATTGAGCCCGACAATCCTAAATATGCCATAACCAAAGACACAATTAAAAAGCTAGCAAAGGAAATAGCAGCCGTAAGAAAAAAGGCAATGGAAACAAAAGGGAAGGGGAAGCGCAAGCTGATCCTTTTAGAATCAGAAGATGAAGAGGAACTAACAACTACCGCCGTCGACATCATAGAAGACGCTGTAGCGAACAAAGTTTTGGTCGAGACACAGTTCAAACGCTTTGTCGAGTCGGGAGCACAGCAGGGTCGGCCGAAAAAGGTAAAAAGCACAAACACTTCAACAACTGAAAACGTTGTCGATTTATTTTCTACACCTCCACCCCCATCTCCGACCCAGATCACACAGGAAGAAATTCCATAGCTACCCACTATAAGCCCAGTCAACATATGCAAAAATGCTCGACATATGCAAAAATGCTATGCCAGAAACCTTGAAAGAGAGGTTCGACCAGGACAGTGATTTCCAGGTATACATTGAGAAATTGCCTGAACTACTCACCTCTGTCTAGAAGATCACCACCAGATGTCTTCTAATCGAAGCTAGTGGATCAAGGCAGCTCATTCCTTCACAACCTGGACAAACACCCCAGAAGCCAAGGTCTATGGGAATTATAAAATCAACATTTGTGTGGAACCCCGATAAGACAACTCAAGTTGTCGCAAGTTGAACCTCATCCTTTATTCCTGCCGACATCTCACCCCCCCATTAGCCAATGAACCAACAAGAGATGTAGAAGAAGAAAGCCAGGAAGAAATCAACCAGGTAATTGACAACTTATTCTTTGACGACCCAGAGGATTCACCACCACAAGTCGAGGACCCGACACCAAGTGACCATATCTCTACCACACCAATTACACCTGACCATTCACCATCTCCACCACCACTTCCCAATCCAGAGTCTGCACCTGAACCACCTGCACCGGAACCGCCTTTACCCAAATCCACCGCACCTGAAACATCTGTACCCGAACCCTCTGCCCAAAATCCCCCAGATACACATCCAGCTGCAGAGCTAACCCAAGATATCTAGCCAGAAGTTACACCGACCATTGCAGATCAGCAACTAGAAAACCCAACACAAGAAAATCAACCACAGGGGAGTCTAACCCTTGCAGACGCATAAGCACAACAACAAGCAAAACAACATAAACATAAGAGGAAGAGAGACAGAAAGAAGAAGGACCACCAAAAAGAGTCACAATCGACAATGGTCCACATTAGCCAACTTGGGTCGACCACTGCAGTCGACGCAACAACGCTGAAGGACGGAGAGTTGGGACAACTCTTAGAAACTCTGGCCATTGAAGCAAAAACAAGAAGCCTGACCAGACGCAAGGAGCTCGACGACACTGAGAAGGAGCAAGTCGAATTCCTATTAAAATGAAGAAACCTAGCACAATCTGTAATACCAGGACCGATGGAAGTCGACACCGACAAGCTGCTTGAAAAGGCATATCAACTATTTGAGAGTGTGGTGTCGACCCTACAAGTACAGATGCAAAATACAAAGGACGAACAAAAAGAAGAGACATCTAGATTACTGATGCAGCCGTACACAACCTTCTCAGAAGCTTACAAAGTGCTACAAGACCACATGGAAGAGTCTGTCATTACAAAAGGGGTACTTCGGGACTGGCCTACTTATTAAGGGCAAGTCTTTTAGCAGACCCGACAGACTCAACAACAAATTCAAGCACTGGAAAAGAGAAAGAGCAATGAGAAGCACAATACAGGATCAAATCGTGCTGGAGACAGCCAAACTATAGAGACTCGAGAGACAAGCACACCAGTGGGTGCAGTAGGCACTCTTGAGCTTGGAGAAATTAGACACCATATGCCCGCAGATGAAAAGACTGCTGGAAACAATAGAAGAAAAAGACCAGTTCATGGGACTCGACATGGAGCAGACCTTTCCATTCAGGAGAAGATGTCAACGTTATCAAGCATTACAACACTGACCATCGACATCCAGAAAGTACTTCAAAGTTGGACAGAATTCCAACATCAACTGGACGTTACAGCAGAAGCAATCGTTGAAGTATGTATACAGAAGCGACCAACCATCCGACCTCATAGCCCATGAAAGACAAACAAGAAAATAACTATCTTAGACAGTGAAAGATTTTGAGTACCTCCCCTGTTTCTTCGGGACGAAGAAAGATTTTGTTCCTAGGGGAGGTGTTGGAGGAGCTAGTCGGTAAGCCGACTAATTAGAGATTAGGTCGACCGCATAAGGTCGTGTCGGTTGACTGAACCGACATGTAGTTATATGTACCTGTTTGTAAATAATATATATTAGGCTGTTGAGCCAGATGAGAAGTTGGTTCAGTTCTATGTTGGTATGGACCCTCATAATATAATATAATTTGTTGTTCTACATCTATGTTCTTGTCTCTTGTCTCTGTTATGTCTGTATGCTTTAATGTGTATTATTGGTAACCCTCTGTGATCCGTGAGATTACAATATAGAGCAACTAAGATAATCTGACAAAAGAGCAAAAGGAGGTGCTCATTCAACTTGATCTTCAAACCAAGGAAGGTGAAATCAAGTCCAAATGAGACTTGATGATCTTGGAACTTCAAACCAAAGGTTATATTAGCTCCAAGAATGAGATGGAATAAGTGCCCCAAGTTTTCCAAACCAATGGCAATGTGTTCTCCATCTTTAGTAGATCTTGAATGAACTAGGTCGGTCAACATAGAAGAATACATACGAAGCAAAGCAACAATGAGAGTGAGGGCGCAACCAACAACTACAAACTGTGATCTAGCATCTGAAACATCTAACTGATCAAATAGTGCTCCATCATCCATTGAAGTATGCACAAGATCATTAACAACTGACATGTTATCTTTAAGATTCAAATTAGAAGACTGTGAGAACAATGATGAGAGATGGAAGACGAGTTCATCATCAACAATGGAAGCTCGAATGTCTTCTCCATGTAGAACCGCTTTATGGGAATTAACAAAGGGAGAAGGAGCCTTTACAAGGAGACTTGCACCAATTCGAACTGTATAATTTGTTGAGATTTTTGCCATAATTTCTTCTTCAAATTCAAGAACAATTTAGAATTCAAGAAGCTGTACATGTAAATCAAATCATGTATGTAATTTCAAATAAAATTTTTAGAAATGTGACTGATGGCATGTTGCCAATTCAATCACAACTTATGCTACAGTCAACAGAATCAAATTCCGTCGAAGACCCATTTAAGATATCGAAGAGATTTTTCATATAGTACAAGGAACTTTACTTTTCTCATCTTGTGGAGTGAGAAATATCAAGCCGAAATAGAGGGTATGAACATACGTGAGTTGTTGCAAACCTCCGATATTCAACTAAACATATCTCTCAAACCAAAAACTCAAATGAAATTTTGCTAAAAACTCATTTCATATCACGAAAATGCCTTTCAAACAAGCTATGGTAGGCCCTCTAAGACGATTTGTAGTGGTTGTGGTACCTCTTCAAAGTTTGCTGTGATTTTCAATTTTTGTTGTTGAAAGTGTACCTGCAAAACAAACATGTTGAAGATCTATATGGAGATTAATTGATTCTAAATGAGCTATGATCAACCTAGAAGCTATGATACCATATAATAATTTGCATAGGAAGATCTTGAATAAAATATAACCTCACAAGAATTACAACAGAGATAAGCAAAATAATGGAGAGAAAATAATGAAACATAAACATAAGAGAGAAAACTCAATTGGTATAAACTCCATCTAATTATTATTCACCAATAAGGTTACATTTATAATACATCTCCAAGGTAGATATTCATGAGCTTAAAGAGATAGTTGAACTCCACACATGCGACAGGCTTAGATAACAAAGAAAACATCACTAGACATAGTTGCTAGTCATAACTCCTGAAGCATATATGTTAACTAAGTGTAACTGAAAGTAGGTGGACCAAGAAGGCATATTATCTAGTTATCTGATGATAAATAATGATGGAGGGTGCATAAGAGGTGTTCAGTTGAGTGTTAGTGTGCATCAGAGCTCATACTAGCTCGAGTGATGAAATCAAGGCTAGTTAACTCAAGGTATGCTCTTAAATTATAGGAATTGACTCAAGTGAGCCTAAAATCATGCATGGGAGCGCATCAAATACTAGAAACAAGGAAGAAGGTGCATATGAGGATAATGAGGCTAATAATGGCAAAATAATAGTCCAAAGTGACCAGGATACTTAGGACTATACACTAGGAGCTCAACTGATAATGGTCTAAGCACTAGAAAATCAAATAAATGATTAAGGCTAATGTCTAGATGTGTTGAATATTCCAACATTTGGAACTCACTTCTTGTAAGTTCGTCTCGTCAACAAAGAATCAGACTTAGGACCAAGTTAACTCAAGTAGGGAGAATGGTTTGGTAGAGCTTGAATTAGGAGTACTTAGAAGATTCCCTCCTTTTTTTCATATATGGTTGACACCTCATTTTAAGAGAGGAGAATTAAATTTGAAAGCATCACCCTCTAGGTGTTAATAGCCAAAATCTTTAGCACAACAAGCATGAAGTCACGCCATCCATTGCTTTCACCTACATATCAAAGAAAAGAGTCCAAATCCAAAATGCAATATTCAAATTCTTCACAAAAGCAACAAACCGTTAATGGCTAAAGGGGTATCAGTTCATTTTCGAGATCCATAGGGTAAGTTGGCCACCAAGTGGTCTTCCTCTCTTGGATGGTATGAGATTAAAAGTGACAAGGTTTAAATAGTAGTTGTTAACTTGGCAAGCATGTTCTGGTGTTAATGGGGTTGACTAAATTTTGTTCTTAGTTGTATTTTTTTAAATATAAAAGGTAAGGACTAAGCTGCACACAGCTCTTGTTTTCCACAAGTTAATACTTTTTATAATTGTTTTGGTTTAAACTTTTGGATAATGATAAATAATTAGTGGGGACTCATCATCTTTGTACCCTTGACCTAACCTAGAAGACTTGTCATAGTTGTCTTGAAATGAGGCGACAATGTCACCACAATGCATCTAATGGCACTCAAGATACCTACAATGTTCTTTGGTAAGTTAAAAATCTTGATCTCATCGAGTTTAAGGAGTACAAGAGGCTTGAACAATTGACATAGCTACAATATGAATAACATAACACAATGAGTGGATACAATTGGTTACAACCATACAATGAGTGGATACTCATGGTTGCAACCATACATATAGAAACACTTTATACTCTTTGTTAAGCATCCAACCCACTAGGTAAGCATTATATAGGCTCGAATATTGGGAATTATTATAAAAAATATTTTGAAACATTCTTGATATGAAGCTTTCATAGGTATACATATGCCATCAAACAAGTGGATTTTTTGAGTTTTTTTAAAGGCACTTACGCAATTTAAATGTTCCACATATTTGATAAGTCAAAACCATGGTAAGGTCATTTTGTTAATATTTCCCCCTTGCAATTTTGTGATTGGTTCACAAAAGTCATTTTGAATCAATTGATAAAATTATAAATATAAGTGTTAGCATTGCATGATTTGCCTTTATTTCAAAATTTGAGAAATTTAACATATGGACTTTGTAGAACTGGGAAGCCAACATGATATCTTTTGAACTTCTAGTGGGGGTTGGGAGTGAAGTAAGTGCTCACTCGCCGTTTTCAATATTTTGGCATTTGGCACATTTCAACATTGTTGGCTTTTTTGCAATCATGAAGGATATATTTTAACCGTAAAGATCATGGTTAGGATAACTATCTGTTGTGGATAGAGTTTTCTGTTCTCCTTGTGTACATGTGTATGTTTTCCCATCGGTATGGTAAATTCCTTATTCCATACGGTAGTCATAACTCTTTTCAAGCTACTACGAGGGTTTGTGTTGAGGTTGATCTAAAGATGAAATTTATGTTGTTCATATCAGTTTGCACTTTTGATGGACTCACTCTGCTAGGATCTAGTATTCTATATGAACTTACTAAATGCATGTTTTGCTTGTCATACTCAAGATCACTTTGTAACACCCTGATTTTGACCCCTTTTGCATTAAAAATGTATATGATGTATATATTGTAATTAATCATGGTGTAAAGCTAAAGACAAAATCTCCATCATCGATTTAGTGTTTTATGTTTCGACGATTAAAATTGATGCCGATGGTATTTCGTGCTAGCCAGCCACTTTATAATTTTTAACATCATGTAAATATGCAATTTAATTAAAATACCCACAACCAGCTATGTCAATGCAACATTAAAGAGATTGGGGCATGATTTCCTAAGGAATAGGAGGGAAATAATTCAAACCCTTGAGCCAATGGGGAAAATCTAAATGTCTGAGGGAGAACCCATCAAGCTGTCAACTACCTTTCTTGTCTTATTCACCCAATCATTTATTATTGCCAGAAATTGGTTGAGTTAGTTATTGAATGGGATGGGCAAGGTACAGAGGTCAAAATTCGAATTGGGTAGAGTACCCATTTTTGGAAAAATGTGTTTTGATTTATGAGCCAAGTAAATGCCCAAAATTGCTGCCCATTCCTTCATACATTCACGTTTTCATCTTTCCTCACGTTTTTGGGGAGCTCTAGGACGTTTTTCATCATCCATCGTTCATTCATGTTGAGTTCTCACGCAACTAAACTTTCCTGGGGTTTTATCCTTCATGTTTTAAGCTGTTTCCTCATTTTTCTCCATGCCAGGAAATTCAGTTTTTGGTTGCCGAGTGAATGGCCAGTAAGAATTCACGATTTTGGGGTTCATAGCAGTCGTTTTTGCTCATGCAATGCCCATAATCGTTGTTGAGTTCGAATTGCTCACCCAAGGGTCTATTTCTCCATTTTACCAATATGTTTTTTGTTGAAAAACGGTTTTACTCAAACCCAGAACTTGCATTCTTCTATGCGTGCATCCCTTGTTTTGGTATGAACTAGTTTGGAGTGGAATTGGGGAAGAATTAGCTTGATAAACCTAGTGTGGGAAGGAACCTCACAGACAGATCAAGAGGGGTTGGTTTTTCTTCTTTGCACACCTTAGAGAGCACTGGAATGGAAGGCATAGCCCGAGGGACTGTGTAGCAGAGAAGGGGATGCTTCCTTGTGTTGGGCGTGTAGGTGTTGGTAAATCCAAGCCAGGTCTTGTGTAGGTTCCCATAGCTCTTTGGTTGAGCTCACTAGCTTAGCAATTCAGCCTTCCACCTCCTTAGCAGCCTGATAAATCCAAATGTAGTTTTGGCTTGGATGAATTTTGATATGTCTTTGGCTATGTGTGAGCTTGCTGTAGTTCCCTTATTCCTTGTGGGAATCATGCCCATCTCGAGGGTGGCAGTGTTGCTGAGAGATTGATGTTGAAATATTGTAACTTCGAAGAATATTCTATATGTATCTTTTGTGGTCCCCGATGGTCCTACCGGGAGAACCACTTGTATTATCTTGTACTCCGATGCTTCTAATCAGAAGAACTAATAAGAGTCATGAGGTTGTCCCCTCTAATTGTAAAGGTGGGTCATTAGCACCCCAGTGTGGTTACTTGAGCCTACATGTGTAACTCGAGCCTACGTGATGAATGAGTTAGTTAAAGTGAACGGATGAATATAAATAGAGGTGTGGTGCTTCTCATTTGAGACACACACTCTCACTTGTGTAGCGCATTAGTGGAGAAGAGAAGTAGCTGGAGAAGGAGGAGGATCAGGGTTTGATCTCCTTGCTGCTTTTATCTTTTATCTTTTTGGGGCATCTATATTGAGGAAGCTTTTGCTAGGTTTTTCCCTTTAGGGTTTTCCCAGGATAAATCTTTGTGTTCTCTTTTTGTATGGTTGTGCTTGTCTATCTTTCAATGATCCTGTTTATATGCTTTTGTTATGAAATCAAAATGAAATACTGATGATCTAGCTTAGCATATGAAAATTTAACATGGTATCAGAGCCACCCTGAAAAGAAGACATTGTGCAGCTATAGAATCTAGGGCTTCTTACTTTTTGTTTCTCTCTCCACAATCGATCAGCAAAAGAAGGCTAGGCTGACTGTCCATTGAAGGGCGCATCTTTCTGTCGAAGCGGAATTCGATTCCGAGCATTTTCAGTTTTCCGTATGAGAAATTAGGGCTTCTTGCAGAAGAAGAATTTTTGAGTGAGCCCACCATAGGATTGCTCTCCTCATCAAAATCGAATTTTAGAGACCTCGATCAAGTTTTTTGTTTGGGTGAAACTCTGGGAAAGTCAAACCCTAGTTTGACCCGGAGCTAGAAAAACCCTAAATACTAAAACTGCTAAGTTTTGGTATATTCATTATATCCCAATATTGGCGAAGGTTCAAGAGCTAAAAATTGCAGAGACCGAAGATAAAATCCTGATGAACATTGTGTCCAAAATTCAGCCTCAGATTCGCTATATTCTAGGAGATATGATCCCTCCAAGTTAGGGTTCCAGCCTCTTCCAGAATTCATCCCTAAACAAGACAACTAGGGAAAATTGCTATAGCTTGGGCTACAGAGGTCCAAATGGAATTCCTGAAGATGTTCAAGAAAGAGAACGGATTGTACTTTCTGTGGTCCGAATTTCAGAACCTGAAGATGAACCAGTGACACGTGGCATGCCGTACAATTTTACTGTTCTGAACAGTCCTGTAACAGGTCACCTTGGGAAAATGATCATAAATCCAAATTGGTGAAACCAACTCTGATGAAACCTGTGGTTTTGGATCAGGGACATGCGAGGTTACCTCAGTGTGAAATTTCAGACACAAAGGAGCAATAATTTCGGAGATATCACAGAAATAGTAACATGCATTTCTGTAAAATAAATTGGAAAACTAGGGCTTCCTGTTCTAGGAGCTTCCCTCCACTGTTTTTAAAAAAGGAGTCCATTAGACAGCTCCATTTGAAGAGATCTATCTTTCTATCCAATCAGATCTGAAAGATTCCAAGTTTTGAAAATTAGGGTTTCTCTGACAAACCCTAGATCAGCGAGCTCCGGAAGTAGGACGAACACCTCAAATCGGTAAGATCTAATCTTTTGCTATTTGCATTTAAGGTTCTCATTTCAAAGTGATCTATCACATCAGCTTGATGATAATCTTGGTGAAGTTGAAAACTTCCAAGCATGAAAGTATTTGATCTCTCTGAAGAAAATGAATTGGACACCTACATGAGTAGAGAGGTTCCAGTTCTAGAGGGAGATGAGCCTCAAAGCCTTACACAAGAAGAACTTGATCAAGGCCAAAAAGATCACTGTTGATTCAATCACGGATCAACTTGTACTACAAGTGTCTTCCCTAAAGACACCGAAGATGTTTGATTCCTTGATCAAGCTATTTGAAGATAAGAACTTAAATCAAAAGATGGCTTTGAGAAAACAGTTGAAGGATGTGAAGATCCAGAATGCAAAACAACTTGAAGTGGTAGAAGAAGAAGTGGAGAATGCAGAAGTGGTGATAGCCACCTTGAATGGTCTCCCAGGATCATGGGATTCATTCATGCAAAGAATGTATGCCAGAAGGAAGTAATTTCTTTCAGCTCGACTCATAAGAAGAGAAGAAGAAGATGGGAGCAATTGAAGATCAAGCTCTCACCATTCAAAGAAGATCCCTCAAGCGATGAGGAATATGAAGAACTCAATTCTTGACGAACCTCTTATCCATCTTATCATTTGGATAAGAAATGATGATAAAGTAGAATGATCAAGATGGAATCTACCCACAAAACAAATAAAAGATAAGTATTCAATTGTCATTTCATGATATTGTTTTACATTTGATTATATTCAGTTGATATGTTATGCATGATAGATTGTTTGCATTAATGACTGCATACTACTAATATGCATGTGATGGGTAAGTAGCTCATGGTGCTATACAACTCTCCATTGCTACTTATCAAACCTCTTTGCTGACATATTGGATTAGTCTAGAAAGTTTCTGTGAGATATGGATGAATGTTGTATTGGCTAAACAGTTGCATGATGCATAAGAATTTGTCGTTATGCATATGATTTATGAAATAGTTCTAACCATGCAAATGGTGCATTTGAATTGTAGGAAAGGTCCTGTACAACCTCCTACAAGAAAAGAAGGATGAGACTTGTTCCAAAGAACAAGTGATGACAATTCAATAAACATGAATCTGAAGCTCCCAGGGTCAGAGACACCATGGCGGAAGAAAGAGCTTCAAAGAGCGGTAGATCCACCTCGAAGGATGAAGACTACCATGGGTATGAGAGATAACTCAAGATGAAGAAAAGAATGCTATGAAAGAAGCTATGATCAAAGAATAACAGTTGATCATGGGGAATGATGTATACGATATGATTTCGAGGAAAGTATGTAGTATCTTCCATATGGATATACAAGAACAAGTGTACAAAGCAATGTTCGTGATTTGCCTCAGAAAGAATAGACTATGACATGACATACTCTATTGACCAGTATATATCAAGCATAGAACCACCTGTACAGAATGAAGAAGGAATATAATACTCCACTTCAGGGGGAGTGACTACATAAGATATCTGAGTTTGACACGGTACGACATGATGGAAAACTTTCTAATAGATCGAGACTTTTGGGTTCCAACCTTCAAAGTTGAATGCAGAAGACTAGGATATGTTGATGATCAAGAGGGAATTGATTCTGAAGAGACACTTACTCCAGGAAGCAAGGTACACTTACTTCAAAACTATGATGGTAGTTGCTTCCATGGTGAAGTAAAGACAATCCTTCCTTAATGGTATGATTGGGGAAGAGTTTTACATCGAAAGGATTTGAAGTTGAAGACAGATGGACTCATATATGTAAGTTGAAGAAGGCCCTCTATGGCATGAAGCAAGCTCCCAAAGCTTGGTATGGAAGGATAGACAGTTTCCTGTCAATTATGGGCTTTAGCAAGAGTAAAGCTTATCCTAACCTTTATCTCAAGGTTGTAGAAGATGAACCTGTCATCCTGTTATTATATGTGGATGACTTATTCTTGACAGGGAAGGAGAAACATATCATGGAAAGCAAGAAGAAACTAGCAAAATAATTTGAGATGAAAGACCTTGGGTTAATGCACTATTTCCTAGGTCTAGAAATATGACAAAGTTCAGAAGAAATCTTTCTCAACCAAGGAAAGTATGTGGTAGAGATATTGAAGAGATTCAATATGTTGGAATGCAAATCCATGGCCACACCCATGGACTCCAACCTAAAGCTGTTAGTTGATGACTCATCAGAGTTAGTGGATGTGACTCATTACAGACAGATCATTGGGTCATTAATTTACTGAACAAATTCCAGACTAGACATTTGTTTTGCTGTGAACACCTCAAGTCAATATCTTGTTCAACCAAGACGGGTTCACCTAGTAACCGCAAAACATGTGATGGGATATCTGAAAGGGACTATAGACTTTGGTCTATACTATGATGGTAGCCATGAGTATAGATTGTATGGCTACACAGATACAGATTGGGCTAGAAGTATCTTAGACGAGAAAAGCACATTAGGTAAATGCTTTTGTTTGGGGTCTGCTATGAGTTCATGGTTTAGCAAGAAACAATCCAGTGTTTCTCGTAGCACGGCTGAAGCAAAATACATAGCAGATTGCTCTGCTAAGTTGTGAAGTCATATGGCTTCGGAAGCTGATATCAGGTCTCTTTGACCTGAAGATGGATACTACAATGATTCTATGTGATAACCAGATTTGTGATGACAGAGAACCCTATGTTCCGATTGTAACACATAAAGATTCGGTATTTCTACATACGAGATAAGATGTAGATGATTATGTTTCAGTATTCCCATACTAAAGATATAGATGGTGTTTCAGTATTTACATACTGTAGATGCAGATGGTGATGATTCCGTATTTCTATACTGAAGATATAGATGAAGATGCTTTCAGTATTCACATACTGGAGATACATATGGTGATAGTTCAGTATTTACATGCTGAAGATGTAGATGATGATGGTTTGAATGATGATGTACTGATGAAGCCTTTGTCTCGGGTAAAGTTCGAACACTTTTGAGACAAGCTTGGTGTTGTTCGAAAAGACTTTCCTCGAAAGGGGGAGTATTGATGTTGCAGTGGGATTGTATCATCTCTGGGCACTTGCCCTAAAGTGATTCGGAGACCTCGGTCCTCGAGAATGAAGAGGGATTGTATCATCCCGGGACATCTATCCAAAAGTGATCCGGTGAGCTCGGTCCTCGAGAATGAAGAGGGATTGTAATTTGTATCATCCTGGGACATCTGTCCAAAATAGATCCGGTGACTTCGGTCTTCGTGAATGTGGTGGGATTGCATCATCCCTAAACTTCGGTTCAGAATGTGTCTGGAGGTCTCAGCCCCCGTGAATGTGGTGGGATTGCATCATTCCTGAACTTCGGTTCAAAATGTATCCGGAGCTCTCGGCACCCATGAATGTGGTAGGATTTCATCATC
Source organism: Pseudotsuga menziesii (assembly GCA_001517045.1). Taxonomy (NCBI): domain Eukaryota; kingdom Viridiplantae; phylum Streptophyta; class Pinopsida; order Pinales; family Pinaceae; genus Pseudotsuga; species Pseudotsuga menziesii. The sequence continues at coordinate 181,344 of LPNX010139771.1, read as the reverse complement.
CCTGAACCTCGGTTCAAAATGTATCCAGAGGTCTCGGCCCCCGTGAAAATGGTAGGATTGCATCATCCCTGAACTTTGGTTCAAAATGTATCCGGAGGTCTCAGCCCCCGTGAAAGTGGTGGATTGCATCATCCCTGAACCTCGGTTCAAAATGTATCCGGAGGTCTCGGCCCCCGTGAAAGTGGTGGATTGCATCATCCCTGAACCTCGGTTCAAAATGTATCCGGAGATCTCGGTCCCCGTGAATGTGGTAAGATTGTATCATCCTTGAACTTCAGTTCAGAATGGATCCGGTGACCTCAGTACTCGAGAACGTGTGTTGATACCGTAATTCCTAGAGGAAGGATTGTCTGAGTTCCACATATGTGTTGATCCCGTAATTCCGAAAGGAATGATCATTAGTAACTTCGTAAAGACCTAAATCCCGTAATTCCGAAAGGAAGGATCATTGAATTGATCCCGTAATTCCAATAGGAAGGATTGTCTGAGTTCCACAGATGTGTTGATCCCGTAATTCCAATAGGAAGGATTGTTTGAGTTCCACATCTGTGTTGATCCCGTAATTCCGAAAGGAAGGATCGTTAGTAACTCCATAAAGACCTAAATCTCGTAATTCTGAAAGGAAGGATCGTTAGTAACTCCATAAAGACCTAAATCTCGTAATTCCGAAAGGAAGGATCATTGAATTGATCCCGTAATTCCAATAGGAAGGATTGTCTGAGTTCCACAGATGTGTTGATCCCGTAATTCCAATAGGAAGGATTGTCTGAGTTCCACAAATGTGTTGATCCCGTAATTCCGAATGGAAGGATCATTAGTAACTCCGTAAAGACCTAAATCCTGTAATTCCGAAAGGAAGGATCGTTAGTAACTCCGTAAAGACCTAAATCCTGTAATTCCAAAAGGAAGGATCATTGGTAACTCCATAAAGACCTAAATCCCGTAATTCCAAAAGGAAGGATCATGTTGATGTTTTGATGATGTTGATGTTTTTATGATGATGATGACGTACCGATTGAAAGATCAGAATATGATGATGATGCTATTGCTGATGATGATGATGTTCTCTGATCGAAAGATCAGAATATGATGATGATGATGTTTCTCTGATCGAAAGATCAGAAGTTGCTGATGATGATGTTCTCTGATCGAAAGATCAGAATATGATGATGATGATGTTTTCTGATTGGAAGATCAGAAGTTGCTTATGATTATGATGTTGCTGATGATGATGATGTTTTCTGATTGAAAGATCAGAATGCGATGATGATGATGATGTTTCTGATCGAAAGATCAGAATGTGATGATGATGAGATCCTGATGATGATGATGCCGTACTATCAAAATATGATGATGATGACGTACTGATCGAAAGATCAGAATATGATGATGAGGTGATGTTAGAGTATGATGATGTTCGGTTGATGATGTTTCTGATTGAAAGATCAGAGGCTGATGATAATGATGATTCTGATTGAAAGATCAGAATGTGATGATGATGATATTTTGATGCTGATATTTTGATGATGATGATGTTGATGTTTTGATGATGTTTTCATGATGATGTTTCTGATCGAAAGATCAGAGTATGATGATGATGTTGTTGCTGATCGAAAGGCCAAAGTGATGAAGAAGATGTTGCTGATCGAAAGGTCAAAGTGTTGAAGATGATGAAAGGTCAAAGTGTTGAAGAAGATGTTGCTGATCGAAGCGGTCAAAGTACTGATGATGTTGAAGACTAAAGATTGAAGATGAAGACTACATGATGTTGAAAAGCTTCCAATGATTTATAGATGTTACCCTGATGATGCTGATGATGTCCTCTATCTCTCACCTACTATTGTTGTTGTTGATGTTGTAGAATACCCTTCTCGTTAAGGGGGAGTGTTGAAATATTGCAACTTCGAAGAATATTCTATATGTATCTTTTGTGGTCCCCGATGGTCCTACTGGGAGAACCACTTGTATTATCTTGTACCCCAATGCTTCTAATCGGAAGAACTAATAAGAGTCATGATGTTGTCCCCTCTAATTGTAAAGGTGGGTCATTAGCACCCCAGTGTGGTTACTTGAGCTTACATGTGTAACTCGAGCCTACGTGTCGAATGAGTTAGTTAAAGTGAACGGATGAATATAAATACAGGTGTGGTGCTCCTCATTTGAGACACACACTCTCACTTGTGTAGCGCATTAGTGGAGAAGAGAAGTAGCTGGAGAAGGAGGAGGACCAGGCTTTGATCTCCTTGCTGGTTTTATCTTTTATCTTTTTGGGGCATCTATATCGAGGAAGCTTTTGCTGGGTTTTTCCCTTTAGGGTTTTCCCAGGATAAATCTGTGTGTTCTCTTTTTTTATGGTTGTGCTTGTCTATCTTTCAGTGATCCTGTTTATATGCTTTTGTTATGAAATCGAAATGAAATACTAATGATCTAGCTTAGCATATGAAAATTTAACAATTGATGAGCACACTGGCCTATGGTTGGGTGGAACGTTGCAGCGACATAGCTAGTTGTCGGACAAGTTTCTTTCAAGATAAGTATTCTTGTGTAATTTATCTCTGCAACTGTATTTGTTTTATGAATTAATATGAACATGTTGAATGCTTGAATTAATGTATTTGCTTCCATTGTAGATTGTATATTGCATATGTATATGTATGCTAGTTCAATGCATTTTTATTGTTTTTGTTCATGGGGCTTAGATCCCCGTTTAAATGATAGCACCAACATGTAGGTCGCGTCCCTATCGGAGATGAGGGGATGTGACACACCTGATCTGCGACTACCCTCACCCCGACTTAGGTCTAGGGAAGGTAGTGGGGACAGAGCATTGTCCACAATTCCAATTTAAGAATTAGGGGGAACCTGTATGGACTTGAAGCCTGGGACGACTAGTGAAAATTATTGGGGTACATTACTGTTGGAGTTGGCCATGGGAGGTAAATCTCTAGTTTAGGTGGTGTTGGTGGGGGCAGAGTGGATGTCCTAGCGATGTACACATGCATAGGCATAGGTGTGGGTTTTGGCTTGGGCCCACACACATCTTCAAGGTTAGGATGAAGAGGAGAAGATCCAGGAGACGGTATGGGAAGTTGGCCGAGGAGATCTAGTGACTCGGATCATCACCATGTTGTTGGACTCGGATCACCCCTCAATCATGAAGTTGTAATCCTTCCTTCCAAAGTTTTATTTGTTTAAGATGAACATTGGGATGTCTAGGCTCTTTTAGGGTTATTAACAGTGGATATTTGGTGTATCATTGCTAAAGTATGATTCCCGCCATTTGTATTTAGTTCTTCATCATAGACACACCCTCTCGTCAACACTCAATGTGAGATGGGTATCAACAAATGTAGATGTTCGATAGGTTCATAAGCTACAAAGTGTTTGGTTGGTGCATATTTTCTGCAAGTTGTGTGTTCGCTTGGTTGGCGATTTATTAGGGGCTTCCATCCAAGGCCAAGTTGGTTGATTCAGATGGTTTTTTCAAAGGGTGTTAAAGACGAGAGACTGTCAAGCACATTTTTGGGACTATAGATTTTCCAGAGATTATTAGAGGTTTGTAGAGGAGCAACATCCCGATCTATTCTTGAACAAGTGCTATTGGAGATGGCTATTCCCTCGTGCAGGAATCACTTTCTAGTTTGTGGCATTGTTTGCATATTTATACTTTATTTGTGCTTTGGAAACTCAGGTGTAAGTATGTATTTGACCAAGAAAATACTTCTATATTTGTCTTTATTGATCTTAGAGGTTTGTGGAGGAGCAACATCCCGATCTATTCCTGAACAAGTGCTATTGGAGATGGCTATTCCCTTGTGCGGAATCACTTTCTAGTTTGTGGCATTGTTTGCATATTTCTACTTTATTTGTGCTTTGGAAACTCATGAGTATGTATTTGACCAAGAAAATACTTCTATATTTGTCTTTATTGATCTTTAGTAAGATGAGGTTCGCCAACAATTATTATCAATAGGCACTATGTTAGTCAAAGATGCTAAGAAGTTGAATCCTACTGTATATTGTAATTTTATTTATGCTTTAATAAACTTCTAAAAAAAATATGGCAAGCATTGTATATTCCCATATGATTATTAACTCTTTGATTGTAAATAAGTTTATGTAAATATAAAAAAAATAATAAAAAATAACACTACATAATCCAATTGTGATCGAGAATTCCATGTACTAAATCTATTTTTATATTAAAAATTTAATTTTGACAAAAATTGCTTGAACCACTTTACCGCTTTATACGACGACCCAAAAATAACGACATAAACAACTTTCATAATACAACATAGGAAACTGCTACCTAGACCAAAATATCAATAAGTATTTTCAAAGAGTATCATTACTGTTTAAAAAAAAATGAGCCATTTGAGCTATGTAAATTAAGTCATCATAGCTGCAAAGCATTTAATGCGGTTGGGCTATAGCAAGCTTAATGACAGCTGGATCTCGAACATCAAACTTGTTGCAACCACATTAAATGCTCTGCAGTTCATTAGATAATTCTGTCTAACTTATCATAACATGAAAAACCCAAAAAAATCAATAGATAGCTCTTGACAACTTATCATAACCTGAAAAACGCAAAAAAATCAATTTGGTCTGTTGAGGCCTGGAAATTCGCAGGAAACAACAATAAGGGATTCTCCCCAGTCAACGTTCCCAACTAGCCCGTGACTGTTTGGTGTAGGGAATCCGTCCGGTTTGCGGTCCGGCTACCGTAGGTCAAGTAACAAAACAAAGGGTTTTACTGGTTGCGACCCGGTCCACCGTATATATTTTGTGTATTTTTTTGACTTTAAGTATGATATGCAAGTGCTTATCTAAGATGCAGATTGATTAAGAATGGAAGGAGTGGTCACAATGTGATGCGCAGGTTCTTACCTCTCGTCTTAGACTCTCTCACATCTAAATCACACACAACTAAAAAAAACCTAACTAAGCTGTCCCTAGGGAGCGAGATATTAATTCATGAGTAATGTAATACTGTCCACATGTTAAGATAAATCACAGATAGATGTTCTTAGAATCAAAACACATAAACATGAATAGAGATATACATGACAAGATAGCTCATCAACCGTTAAACCCTCCATTACCCATAGTGGAAATTATCACAAAATAAACCAGAGAACATTAAGATAAGAACATAGGTTCAGAAAGTTAGAACGCTCTCACAGTTAATGAAACACAGTTGAAAATGAAATAGTTCTCCTTCAACATTGTTCATTTCATCACATTCGAACATTCCACACAACACCTTCTTCAACTGGTAAAATTTGTAATTTATTATTGCAAAACAAAGTAGTTCCTCTTACAACCAATAGTTCACAAGTTTCTCCAGGGAAAAAGCCCCCCATTCCCTCTAACTTTTCTCTATTTAAACAAAACCGCAAAACCTTTGGGCTCCCCCAACCGTTTAATATCACAAATTTGTCCTCTTGTGAGTGCTCATAATTCACATAATGCGTTACATTTCGGATTAAGACTTATGAGTACTTCATAAAATGGGACCAGCTTAGTAATTGATGAACCTTTCCAAGCTTGGGCCCCTGTTGCTAACGATTCTGCTTTGTCTCTTATTTATCCCTTTAAAGATTCCGTTGATCTCAGAATATTTCTGCGTATCACTTTTCAACCAGCTTCCTTCTGCTTCGTCCTCCAGCTATGTTGTCTTTGCAGCAGGAGTCCGAAGAATTTTCTAAATCCGTCTGTAGTTAAAACAAAATTCATAATTAATTCGGACTGCATCTTTTCAACAAACGTAAACCATACTAACAATAAAACTGATCATCAAAATGAGGCCCTGTACTGCGTTCTCGTCGCGAAAACCTTAAAATGATAGAATATGAAACCTCCGTCACCCATTAGATAGGGTAAAAACACACACAGAACAGGTGGGAAAAACCTTCACCGGCGGGAAAATCACTAAAGCATCGGGAGGATAGCTTAAATAACAGCCGCAACGGAGGGCTTCAGACGGACAATAGGTTCCACGAGACCATCAAGTCTATCGGCGTCAAAAGATTAAATACTGAAACATCGGGCGGAAAAACTCCTTGTCGGCAGACGGAAAGACAGACGTCGGGTGGTTAGTGCATTACACAACCGCAATGGCGGAAGATGGAAAGACTACAGGCTCTGCGGCAAACAAAACATAACGGCGAAAACCATAACAAAACAATCGGCGCGTAGAACAGTTATGTGGCGGAACATTTAGTTTGCTCGGGAGCCGAAATGGCGGAAAGCAATCAGAATACCACCTTCGATCAAAGTCATAAAACCTTCCGATAAGGCGCAAAAACCATCATGAAAACGTTAAGTGTTCGGAAAATCTTAAGGTTGTGCAGCGGTCTAAAAGTTGGTCTCATGCTCAGAACAGTGGCGTCATAGAGATAAAAAAACCCCGACTCAAACTTCAATCAACCTTCGACAACGCACATCAAGTCAACAAAATAACGTCACGGCATGGGAAAGGTCAACGCTATCTGTCAGAACAAGCATCGTTCAGCTTCCGTAACGGCGGTCCCGTACGGAAATATGGCTCCGATGCGTTGTTTAAACGACCTCCGATCAACCAAACTAAACAAAAAATGTTGAGTTCCAAAAGACGTTCGGCTGGGCAGCGGTCTAAAAAGTTTGTTTCACCTCTGAAACAGCAGCGAAAACGAGAAATAGACTTTCGATGTCAAAGGACAAAATCACAGATTAAAAGCCAACAATTTCAAATCAAACTTCAAACTCCACAATCCCAAAGCAGTTTCAGACATAAGCAATTTTTTGAAAGCACGAAAACAGTCGACCTCAAAACAATCCAAACTTGTGGCAGAGCGAAAACAAAAACATAATTGATGGATCCAAACGATTTTAGGTAAGATAAAATTTTTAAAAAGAGGGTCCAAAATTTCAAAAATTTGGGAAAACAGTTGCAGCTGCAACATGGTCTAAGTTCTAACAACAGACGTAAAATAAAATATGACCCAAAAAATCGGATATTGTGGAGTTTGGAGAAATGACCAATAAAAAAGGCAGATATTTAGGAGTTTGGGGAACTAACAAGATAAAAAAAATATTAAAAAAACTAGGAGATTGGAGAAATTACCAAAACAAAATAAAAGGCAGAGATTGCGGAGTTTTGAAGAAATGACAAAAATGGCAGAGAATGCGGAGTTCTGAAGAAATGACAAAAAAGGCAGAGATTGCGGACTGCAGAGTTGTGAAGAATTGACCAATTAAAGCGGAAATTGCGAAATTTGGCAAGGCGATAATGCCCTTGCATGAACCTTTTTAAAAGTTTTGTTACTATAATTAGTTACAAAGCAATAAATTCCTTGTGCTTATCTTTAAATGAATGAAGTTCAAAATGGATGCTTCCTAAGATCCCGACACTTGGATAATGGAGATAAGATACCGACACTTAGATAAGGAGTTAGTTTTCTACCTGATCATTTGCATTGATTGGATGATTTGATTCGCGTGAGCTGTCACATCACGCATTGCTAGTCATCCAATGAGTGCCCCTTAGATAATGTAGATAAGAATGTACCAAATGTTCAACAAATTATAAAGTCTCCTGTGTCTATCTAGAAGCTGAAATCGATGCTATATTTTGAAAATTTAGCAACCTCATTTTTCATGAAACATAAGCTACATTTAATAACCCCTTGACTAAGTGAACTGATTCAACGAAACACTTAATTTGGATGTCACGTTTTCTCCGTTCGCACCTCAAAGTTTAGCCGCCCCGTGCTGTATCAAACCCTGTTAAGTCTGTTTTTTTTTTACAAGAACACCCCTTGATTTTTTGGCCGGAGTCGGGGACTTATATTTTGATCACTCCTGGGATAGATGTCACTCTGAGGACTCCCCTGTGGGAATCGAACTTGGGCCAGTGGTGGAAACTCCCACCGATTTAACCGATCAAACCCTGTTAAGTCTTTATTCTAAAGTACGTAGAGAAAAATACAACATCGATAAAAGACGGCAACTCAGTTTATCGTGGCGCTTTCAAAGAAGGAAATGTTGGGTTTGATGCTTTTAAGGAAGACTTAGATACGTTGTATTTGATGTTTGGAACAGTTTGTTTTTGTTTTGTTTTCTTTAGTTTGTTTTTCCCCATGTGTGATATTATATTTTTTCCAACTTAAATATATTTGATAGGATTTGATATCATCCTGTAAATCTTTTGAATTTTGGGTGGAATTTGATATATAAAGTTTTTATTTTTAAGAGTTGTTATAAATATAAAGTTTTTTAAAATTTATCGTAATTTAATTGTTAATATTAGAACAATTATTATAATGTAAGAATGTGAGATGAAAAGAAAAAGAATATAAGAAATAATTGATAGTTGATAAATAGACAATAGGAAGAATGTCGGTGATAACATGTAGTTAATAATAGATAACTCACAGTTGAACTAGTTGAACTAGAAAAATATGAGGAACAAAAAATATTTCCAAATTGTCTTACATTCCATAACTATCTCTCAACCCTTTGATCCCTATCCACGTGATCCAGTCACAAACTATGTGGGTGTGTAGTTAGTTATTATTTATAAATGTATGTGGGTGTGCTAGTTAGTTATTATTTATAAATGTATCTGGGTTGACTCATCACTATTATTTAAGTAAAACTATGCCTTTTGAAATGATTTGTTGGTGGTCTTTAAAGAGGTAGATATTCACTTCCTCTTTGGGGTTGTGTCTTTGTTGAAAGAAGATATTGTGAGACACAAATATTATATGGTAATGGAAATAATATTTTATTGAAATTAATTTTGGTTTAATTATTGTAATGTTTTTTTCTTAAATTAGTAAATTATAAAGATTAATATTATTTATGATGAGGATGATAGTTAATTCTAACTATAAGAAAAAAAATAATAAATTATTTAGTTTTATTTAAAGTTATAATTCTAGGAGTTCCATTAGAAAGTTTTGGGAGCTGGATTAGTGAGAATTAAACCTCTAAGCTCAATATCAAATGATTTTTAAAATCCAACTCTAACCAATTAAACTACCCCTAAAGACTAAGAAAAAACTAAATTTTTTTATTTATATATTGTAACAATTAAATTAAACTAAACTAAATTACATACTTACATATAAATTAAATTTAAAATAATTAAAAAAACCTAAATATCTTTATTTCTATATTATTGCAATTAAACTAAACTCAACTACCTTTCGATGATATACTTGAGCAAACTACGCACTCTCCCCATGTCAAAAGTAATTATTAAAATGTAAACAATTACGCCCTCCACGCCCTTAATGAATATAATGAAATTTGAAAAGTAATTTTTAAATTGTAAACAACTAAAGGGTCAATGCTCTTATTGAATGTGATGAAAAATTGAAAAGTGTAGTAGCTCAAATATAATTATTTGATTAGCTAAAAGTCTTTATATAAAATCTTATTGTAATAATCTTTATATATATAAGAATCTTATTGTAATAAGAAAATAAATATACAATTTAATTTAATTTGATTTATTTATTTATTTTTAAAGTAGAATTTGTATTAAATTAAGTAAAAATTACATAAATAAATAGTATATATTTTTTCATAAGAAGCTAACATAAAAAGTTAACAGTTTATCAATTATTTGAAAGAATTATAACTGGTTCTAAAAATATTAATAGTATCAGTAAGCTTAAATATTGAGTAAACCCTTGATATTAAAAAACCAAAAATAACGTCTTAAAAAAGGAAAAAAACTAAACAACCATGTCATTATTAGAAACAAAAATGTGAAGCGCCTCGAACCATAGAGATGAAGGAGCAACTTCAGATGCCTTGATGATGGTAGCTTTGAAAAGGTAGTCCATTTTCAAGTTGAGCTTATCCATTTGCAACAACACCTTGTTTCGTTCCTTCTTAGTGTCAACTAGAAGGACCTTTCCCAACAATGATTTTGTAGTCCAGAAAGAGCCAATGCCTTATGGTGTCCCTAGTGCATGTGTTCCCAAAGTCTCGAACCCATGCCTTAATCTACTCTGCTATACCCTGAGGTGTAGATAAATTTTGTTTTTCCTTCACCCAAGCTTTCACTTGAGCTAGCTAGGATATGATTTCCAATTTAATTTCCTAGCAATGAGTGTAACAAGCTTCCTCTAGTTCTAATTGAGCCTGAGTTTGCCCCATGTTGTCGGTGCCTCTATTACTCTTCAGAGGTTTGACTCTAACCACCATGGAAAGAGGATTCGTGGTTGCTACACTTCATAGAATAAAATCAGTAGGGGTGATCTCATGGACCAAGGAAACATACCGGGCATAGAGTAATTTTGTTTTGTTTTACAAAAGGTAGCTTGGGCTCTTTGGGAGAGGCTCGAAAGGAGCCACTAGAATGCATTTTGGAGTGGGCATTTTCACTCTAGAATGTGGGATGCTAAGACAAATATTTTGCAAACAAAGGCAACTTGTACATGTTGCCCTCCTAAAAAGCAAAGCACAAATCCTAAGGTCCTTAACTGTCGATGCCCACCACCTCCATCAAGATCATCATTGTTTTGCAAGATGGATGTAAATCATTGTATGAGAGGTCATATTGAAACTATTTCTGCATCAGTAATTTGTTGCAACATAACCCTCTCTAATAAAATCATTGAATCCTACAAATAAGTTAGACAGGGGGGCGATTCACTAGTCATACCATCCCATTCCCTTCCATTATATCCCATGTGAGGGTTAAGTGTGTTGTGGGAACCACTCCACCTAGATCACATGCATGGGGCATCCTCTAAATTTCCTTCATACCCTTCCACCCATTTGGGGATTAATTCTTTGTATTCTAACTAATTCGCATGGTAAAAATTTAAAATAGTAAAGTCCTAGAAACAAAAGCTTAAATATTAGTTTCTTTTACATAAAAAATAGATAAACATATTTTCAAATATGTTTCTTTTAAATAATAGAAGTAGAGGCGTTGAATTGCCTCTCTAAATATGAATATGATCAGATGATATATAAACAAAGAAATCTATAAGATTCGAATATAACAAGTGGAAACACATGTAGAGAAGAGTTTATGCAATGAGTACTTCTTTTATAACTAAAACCGGATGATTGTCACTTGTTGTGGTATGGTACGAATGAAAAGACACTTCCTTATACAACACAATTAACATTTAGGTAGGTCATTGCTTTCCACCTTGCACATCAAGTGGTAAATCCCTAAAATATGAGTGCAAATTTAGAGGAACTAAGACAAGTTGTCCATTGTCACCTCAACAACACCCTCTCTCACTTCAGGCCAACTCTCTTATTGCATAAGGGGGTTTCCTTCAAAAAATGTATGATAAACTTTAGAATAAATAGATGAATGGTAGGTTGCTAAGACTAGAGCCAAATCCAAGGGTTTTGTAGTCAAGTAATAGAAACATTGTGTTGGAAATTATGTAGAGAATATGTAGTCAATCCACACATTTATGTGTCATTCCTAGTCCAAGTAGATTCTTTAGGTTATATAAGAATACATGAGGGCTCTTATGCAAGATGCACCAACAACATTATGAATTTGCAATTAAAAACAGGATATGTAAACAGATATGTTTCGGTCAAAGTACTTGTCATAAAAACAGGATATGTAAACAGATTTCTTGATTCTCCAGTTTCATATCATATTTTGTTGCCTTTATTTTGGGTAAAAAAAAAAGATCTTTGATTTCTTTTGATCGTAAATTATTCTTATTTGTAGAAGGGACTTTGTAGAAGGGACTTGGATGGTCTATATATTGTATGTTTTAGCATGTGGGAGGGGGTTCTAGACGAGAGCCTGAGAGAGTTTGTATGGGATCAAGAGCTGTATATTGAAAGCTTGAGACATAAACTTTGTAATTTCATTTAGAGGCTTATTATCTGAAGATGTATATCTATTTTGAACCAGGTTTTAGCTTCCTTGAGTTTTGGTATTCTGTGATTTTGTTTAAATCATCATAGTTATGAATTCCTTCATGCTAATGTTTTCATTATGAATGCCCATATTTGTGATTGAATATTCATGCAATCTCTGTTTAGAATGTTTTTCTGAATATGGTGATTTGAAATGTTATATGTGAATGAACAATGTGTTCCACATATCGCTAGTAAGCTCTCATTTGACTCATTCCTATGTCAAGGTTAACCCTAACAATCCCCCCTTTAAACTTGACTTTGAGTAATCACCAACCCCCCCTCAAAGTTTTCCCGAGGTATTTCACATACACTCCCCTATCACCGAGGTCTATTTCTTGACTTTTCTGGTGAGTTACTGGGGGTATGCGTGCGTTACCATGTCTTACAACCATATGTCCATTTACATGTGAGTTGCTCCATTAATTTTTTTCATGTTTCTTCATGGTGACTACACCATCACCATCCGTTGCTTCATCCTCTCGCTTTTCCATGCTCGCTTTCTTGGTCATTTTCTGCCAAGCTCCTTTTGTACCTGCATCTAACCTTGTCATTGATGTCCATATAAAAAGAATCCATCGACCGAATTACATGGGTCCTTAGCTGTTGTAACTGCCATTTCTCTAGGAATTCTCTTCACATACATGGTTAATCTATCTTGGTCCCATAACTGAGATTAAAGCATTTCACATTCCTCCTGCAATCGAAGACTCAACCTCTTTGATCTATGTCAAGTTATGCTACGAGTACACCTGTCACCCTACTACCTACCCAATGGTTCATTCCACACTTGATGCAACATCTCTTCTTTGCACATAAGAGGGATACCTTGTGTTTATAGCACCCGAGGAAATTACATTCTAACCAGGAACCTAAAAATATTGTTAGGGTGTTGGGTACCACTGAACATGCATTTCACAATTAATTCAAAAAACTAGGTACAACACAACAAGCACAACTATATGCCAAACCATGGCTATGATACTAGTTCTTAGAATTATAATAAGCAATTAAGCCATAATTACTTGCAAGATAAATAAAATAGACAAACAACCATTAAAGATAGACACACAATGTTTACATGGAAAACCCAAAATCAGGAAAAACCACCATAATAGATCTATTATATTCCATGACCTAAACTAACCAAGGCCAAGTGAGCTAGCCACCACTCACATCTAGGCCACTTTACAATAGAGCCTCTTCAAGCCTTATAAAGACTTCCTTACATGCAATATCATGGGACAATACCATTGGTTACGAAATACCATGGGCCCAAAAACATGTGCTAGACCTAAACCAACTTTGACTCATTCCCAAGTCAAGGTTAACCCTAACAATAATGTTGCATTATATGCCAAGAATAAAAGGAGTCAATGGTATGTAGATAGTGGGTGTCCAAAACACATGACAGGAGATCTAGATAAATTTCTCGATCTTGAGAAAAAAGAGAAAGGAAATGTTACCTTTGGAGATGATGCATCTGCCAAAATACTTGGAAGAGGAATTGTTAGTTTGGGTAACAACAAGACCAGAGAAGAGAATGCATTACTAGTTGAAAATTTGAAGCATAATCTCCTTAATGTAATTCAAACATGTGATCAAGGACACATACTCATCTTTGACTCTCAAAAACATGAGATTAGAAAAAGGGACTTAGGAAAATTAGTGGTTGTTGCACCAAGAACTTCATGTAATGTTTATGTAATAAACATAAATGATGAAGAAAAATGTTGCATGATTCAAGTAGATGAGAGTTGGTTGTGGCATACAAGACTTGGACGCATAAACTTTGACAATTTTATAAAAGTAGGAAGAAAAGAAGCTGTAAGAGACTTGCCCAAAATTTCAAAACCTCCAAATATTGTTTGTAGGCATTGTCAACATGGGAAGCAGACAAAAGTTAGTTTCAAAACTAAGGAGTACTCCACCCCAAAACCATTAGAATATATTCACACTGATCTATGTGGACCAACAAGGACTAAGAGTATACAATGAGATTACTATTTCATGTTATTCATTGATGACTTCACAAGAATGATTTGGGTAATCTTTCTCAAAGAAAAATATGAACCATTTGAAAAATTCAAGATCTTCAAAGCACATGTTGAAAATGAGTCTGATCTAAAAATCAACACTATAAGATTAGACAATAGAGGGGATTTCACCTCAAATGAATTCAATACCTTATATGAGGGAAATGGAATTAAAAGACATCTTTCAGCCCCAAGGACTCCTCAACAAAATGGTTGCATAAAGGAAAAATAGAATTGTTCAAGAGGCATATAGAACAATATTAAATGAAGCCAAACTTTTAGACATCTATTGGGGAAAGGCAATATATACACTTGTTTCTATACTTAATATATGACTACTCAGAGTAAATAATGACAAAACTCCTTTTTAGTTGTGGTACGACATATCGACTTCAGTAAAGCACTTCAGAGTCTTTGGAAGAAAGTGCTATATAAAAAGAAATGATGATGATCTTGGTAAATTTGATTCTAGAACCGATGATGGAATATTTCTAGGATATTCATCCTCCAAAAAGGCATGCATATGTTACAATGTGAGGCTACACAAAATCATAGAAAGTGTAGATGTAAAAGTGGATGACATGAAACCAAGACGAGTGAAAATCCAAGGTGATGATGAAAGAACAAATGACAAAGAAGGAAATGAAGAGTCATAGAAGAATGAGGGTGCTCAAGAAGAAGAATACAAAGAGAAAGGAGATGAAGAATCACAAGGAAGTGAAGATGAAGACTCCTCAATATGCAATACAAGAGATCCATCTAGAAGAATCTAAAGAGACCATCCTGAAACTCAAATCATAGGTGACAAGAGTGCAGGAGTCAATACAAGAAGAAAATTGATGTTTGATGAACAAGCCTTACTTTCAATGGTAGAACCTTAAACCTTTGCAGAAGCTAACAAAAATTGATGATTGGATTAGAGCTATGGATGAAGAGTTGGATCAAATTAAGAAGAACCAAACTTGGGAACTTGTTCCGAGACCTAAAGGCAAGAATGTTGTAGGACCCAAATGGGTCTTCAAGAACAAGTTCAATGAAGATGGTAAAGTGATAAGAGACAAAGCAAGACTGGTATGCAAGGGATATTCTCAAGTGGAAGGTATTGATTTTGAAGAAAATTTTGCTCGTGTAGCCAGAGTTGAAGAATCCAAAACCTTCTTGGCATTTGCATGCTACAAAAACTTCAAAGTATCTCAAATGGAGGTCAAGTTTGCATTTCTAAATGGGAACCCTGAACATGAAGTCTATATTGAACAACATGAAGGTTTTCTCTTATCTAAGAACAAAGACATGTTTGAAGACTGAAAGAGGCACTCTATGGACTCAAACAAGCTCCAAGGTCATGGTTTTCAAGGCTTGAGAACTACTTAAAGCAACAAGGATATAGAATAGGGGCCATTGACAGTAATCTCTACATAAAGTTTGAAAATAAGAATATGATCATCATTGTTGTATATGTGGATTATATCATATTTGGAAGTGACTTATAGACTCTAAGTGTCAATTTTTCCTTAGAAATGAAAGAGTTTGAAATGTCAATGTTAGGTGAAATGACATTCTTCCTGGGATTATAAGTCTCTCAATCAGACAACGTGATCTTCATTTCTCAAACCAAGTACATTAAAGAGATGCTAAAGAAGTTTAAGATGGAAGATTGCAAACATGTTAGTACCCCTATGATCACTGGTTGTAAATTGAGCAGGGATGACGAATCTTTGGAAATGGATCGTACCATGTACATATTTTTGATAGGTATCCTGTTGTATGTGACAACTACAAGACCATATGTAATTCAAGTTGTAGGATTGGTTGGCAAATTCCAATCAACCCCTAAAGAAACACATATGACAACAGTAAAAATAATTCTCAAATATCTAAAAGGTACTATGGATTATGGTTTATGGTATCCAAAAAGCCAAGACTTCAATATAAGGGCATTTACTGATGTAGACATGGTAGGAAGTATCGATGACAGAAAGAGCACCAATGGAGCAACATTCTACTTGGGAGTTTGTTTGGTTTCATGGCTAACAAAAAACAATCCTCCATTGCACTATCTACATCAGAAGCTGAGTACATTACTGTTGCATCATGTTGTACTCGAGTCATTAGGATGAAGCAGATATTAGAAGACTTGCTTGTGAATTTGAGCACCCAATAGTGATAAACTGTGACAATACTAGTGCCATAAACATATCCAAAAATCCACTTACACACTCCAAGAGAAAACACATTCCAATTAAATATCAGTTTCTAAGAGATGAAGCGTCAAAAAAGGTTGTCAAATTGGAGCATGTTGATACTAAGGAGCAAATTATAGCCATTTTCACTAAACCACTGCCTAGAGAGTCACTCACCTATCTTAGGCATAAACTGGGGGTTATCCCTCTTCATTAAAAATAAACTAAAGTTTGTAACTCTATCACAAAAGGAAGAAAATGGTGACAGGGGGTGGAACACTGATAAGGGGAGCTAATTTAAAAGAAATCAAGGAAAGCAGGACTTGAAGATAAGTTCATGATCTTACCTAAAATATATAGATATATGTGTGTGTGTGGTTATATGCTTGAAGACATAATGAACCTGGGATAAAACTTAGAATTTAGAGAAAGGGAGAATTTACAGTAGTATACAAGTCATTCCAAAATCTTCTGAAGTAACAAAAATAGAGTTGAAGACTGTACCAAAAGTACAGTTCTGAATATGCCATTGATGTTAAGTTTATACAATTCTTAGTGTTTTGATTTGATGATTGTGATGCACAATGGAAATATAAATTCTAATGTTCTACAACAAATAAGAGCAATTTTTTTGAAACACACAATGACAAGGGGAGTCTTATGAACCTTTGTCATTGTTGTCAAAGGGGAGAATGTTTCGATGTTGCCATCAATGCCAAAGGGGGAGAATGTTGAATAATGAGTTGGCATTGATGCCAATTCAATGGTGGAGCTACGTGCATATTCTTTGAGGCATGCATATCCACTACGTGCATATGCATTGAGGCGTACATATATGCGGCGTGCATATTCATTGAAGCGTGCATATCCATTGTTGCATGCATATTGATTGGGGTTTCCATATCCATATGTTGAGTATATTGTTTATTAAACTAACAATTTAGCAGAGGTATAATCGTTGATGAAAGGACATGATTATGAAAAGGCATAATTCTCATTTAAAGAGACGATGGTTCAATTGCAAAGACATAACAATACAATATATAAACATAGTTTAATTTTGGAAGAAGGTATCTCTAAAGTTAATATCGGAGTTCATCTAGAAGAATAGGGACCATGAAAATGGATTAAATCTAGAGGCATAGTTTAAGAAAGTAAAGAGAAGTTTTGAAGATAAAAATAAAATATCTGAAAGGGTGGCAGGGTGGTACTAGGGCGGGTGGCAGGGTGGTACTAGGGCAGGTTGCATCCAACAAAAGGTGTTGTAGCATCCTATCAGTTGTAGCTGACAAAACAAGGGTGTGGGTGCTAAGAAATTTGGGGATTGGTGTCTCCATTAAGATGCAACTTGCAAAACATTGTAAATAAAATTTTGCAGTTAATAGAAAGAATTGGTGGTTTTTTCCAATTGGGTTTTCTATGATAAAAGCTTTGTGTACTATGCATCTTCTTGATTACATATTTTAAATACGTCAACCATTAATAATTAAAGTGGTTTTAATTGTTGAAAATTATCAGTATTGATTCACTCACCCCCCCCACTCTCAACATTAATAATTAAAGTGGTTTTAATTGTTGGAAATTAACAATACTGATGCACTACCCCCCCCCACTCTCAACATTGGGAAATATTCTAACACTTTTATCTTATATTTTCTTTTGAGGAAACGAGAAATATACATTGTGGTGGTAACTATTAAGCCAAAATATTTACTTACCAATAACCATTCCGATGGCATAACAGGTTTCCATGTTTCTTTAAGAAATTTACTAAAGATTTGTTTCTTTAACTATTACTAAAGACTTGTTTCTTTAGCCATTAGAAAAAAAACACTAAAATAAAGGACTTGCTACTATGCAACTCTTATTGTTTGTATTTTTTTAAATCCATATTTATTATATTTCATAGTTATTTATTAAATCTTAACACTATAAAATTCAAACATTAAATTTATACGATAAAAAATTGCCTACTCAAATTCATGAACTAAAGGCTATATTAATAGTTTTTATGCCTACTCAAATTCATGAACTAAAGGCTATATTAATATTTATACTTTTGAAATAATCATATCAAGTCGCACGCTGTAAAGCATTATAAATTATAGAATGGTTGAACTTTTCTAGATAAAATTATTGGTTACTATCTCTCGCACCTAGTTAGGCAATAAAGTTCTTAAAATAGGATACCTAAACATGCATAGTCCATGCGTCTACGTACATGGATCAATGCAAGCTTGAAAGAATGGGAGCCACTCATCACGAGCTCTCAAAACTATGATAAATGGTATATCGCCTATGTGTCATCCATTTTGGTCTCGAGTTGTTCTCTCGTGCTCGACTTTGCAGGGTTGCTTGTTCTTGTGTTCTGTTACCACAGTGGATGCTTGTGCCCTCTCTAAGCTGTAAAATCGATACACGAACATTCCAATACTATGCACAACTTAATCAACTTTCATCTCTTTGGGATCCCATAATTCATTTTAGGTGTTATCATTTGATGATATTGAATTTTCATTTTTTGTGATTTTTAGAATGGTAAAATTCTTAGGTGATAAAGCTTAGAATAAAATCATTAATAAATATAGATTGTTAATGAAAAGCATAAATTCCTATATCATTAGAGAGTATAAGGTTTAAAATTTGTAGGGGTCTGGCCTTGCTAAAACTACAGGTTCTAAAAAACTACATGAGATTTTGTAGGTTTTGTTGACCAAAACTCTGGGCTGAGAGTTTGATAAACTCTCATATGTGAATTTGATCAACCCTCATATGAGGTTTTAAACTCTCATCTGAGATTTGTTTTAAAATACGATGATGTCATTGGCCAAAACTTTAAGTCGAGATTTTTATAAACTCTCACACTAAGTTTAAAAACTCTCATTCGAGAGTTTAAAAACTCTCTACCAAGAGTGTATGAAACTTTCGGCTGAGAGTTAATGTTTACTTTTTTCGATGTTCTATTGTGTGCTCTTCTTTTCTCCTCCATTCCTTTGTCAAAAAGTGTTACCCAACTTCGCGTTTTCACCTAGGACAATGAATAACCCTTCAAGTAGGTTGATTTGAGTGTGTTGTAAACAATACTTGTTGGGGGGCTTTCTTTTCTACATAGGGATGGTTGACCTTCTCATGTAAGGAACACAACACCATTTATTTACTTGAACAACACTGATATCAAACACCAGAGACAACATATTTCAGATTCTTCTATTGATTATGTTCCAAAGGATTAACAAAAATGTTGTATCAAGCTCAAAACCAAAATTAATTGGGAAATTTAGGTGTCATAATTGTTTTGACTATTGAATCCAATCGAAACCATCTAAATTGTTAGGGAGAAGAAAATTCTCCCATCCTAAAGCATATGAATACAGATCCAAAAACAAACTTAAATAGGACTAACACCGAACTGTTAGTATTCTTTAATCTCACTAACAATGAGATTAAATAGTAATGAAGCCAAAATTCTTCTAGATATATTTGAATCAAAATTATCCTTGACATATTTCATGTAGTTACCCCATAAAATTCTCAAAAACAATTCGAGTCGCACCTTGTCTAATGCCTCTATTTATCAATCAACAAAGAGAGGATATAAATTCAAAACCCCTTTTAGAATTCATCTGGAGTCTTTCAATAGATAGATATCAACAAAACCCCGAAAATTGCAGATAAGTTGAAGAGTGGCATAATTTGGATATTACACAAAGTTCAGAAATACAAACTGTGGCATATAAGAAGAGATAATGCTTATTTAGTATTCTAGAAGTGTCACACCATTCAAGTGGAAAAATGTAAGCAATAGACTCCAAGAGAACCAACTTGGACAACAATACTTGTGTTCTCGAGAAAATACAATTGTTTTAGGGTTGAAAACAAAGGAAGACACAACCAATAATTGGAAACGAATTAGCATGTGTCTGAAAAATAAAAAATGGGAAAAGCAACCATTGTTTTAAATAAAAAACCACAAAAAATAAATTATTTTCATTAATTTGAGCAATTATGATAAAAAACTCCTCCCACATAGAGGATCAAGCTAGCCAAATCAATGATATTTCCCTCCTAGATTATATAATGCACTCACTTCTCTTAGTCAACTTAGGGAAAGTAGCCTTAATAGACACTAAAGTTGCAAGGAGTACTACTAGACATGCTTTATCAGTGTCCATCTAACTATAATATTTCTATAAACAAATGTTCCTGATTAGTATAGCATGTTTCAAAACAATCTACATGTTCGAGTCATCTAGGGAACTAGAAATAGGCCAAATGATCGAGCCACCTTATAGGGAACTGGATTTTATTAGAGTACATACAGACACCCAAAGTTGAAATAGTCGGCCCAAAAATTTAAAGGACAAGGATGGAGTGCAGGAGTTATACCAAAGCTCAACAAAGTTTAGAAAACAATGACCATAAACTCAACAACAAAAATTGTTCAAAATGATAGATTTTCTTCACTCTTTTGGTATAAGAATTTGCACAGGAAGATCATGAATCAAATATAACCTCACAAGAATTACAATAGAGATATGTAGAATAATTGAGAGAAATTAATGAAGTAGAAACATAAGAGAGAAAACTCAATCGGTATAAACTTCATCTAATTATTATTATTTTTTTTAACAGAAACGGGTAAAAATTGTATTAGTTTAAAAAGACTGTAGCTCAGCCAAGCTTACAAAGGGGGAAAAGTAGATGAAAGAGGGCTTATGACCTCTATCAATATTTTCAGCATTCTTATGAATACTTTGGGAGAATGATCCCACTTGCTTCTAGATCTTTTTTGAGAAAAAAATGAATGCTTACAAGAGTAAACTCTCACGAATTGTGAGTAGAGAAAAGTGCAAAAGCAAAGCATTAAATGGAAGGAGAGGTGAGATTCCCCTTAATGAAAGGTTCCAATCGATTTTGAGAGCCCGATAAAATGTTTGAGGCCGCTTCCTTTTCCCTGTGTTCTTTGTTGGTCGTTTGCCCTCTGGTGAGGGGAGGAGAAGGGGATGTAAAGTCTTCAAAATAAGAGTTTCCCTCTGACCTAGATGAAGGGACTAAGGACGCCAATCCTGCTTGGGTTGGAGCCGTGTGACCCGATGCTTGGGGGGGATCAGGAGGAACAGGTCTTGGAGAATCTTCTTTCACGGAAGGAGTGGCAAGAACTGTCTTCGAGGGGCTAGAGGGCACAGCCTGCGCCTGATCATCTGCTGCTTCCAATTCTGGATCTTCGAGTTCCTGCAAAAATTCAAAGCTATTTTTGTTTTCCAGCGGAGGAGATTCTGGGAGAGGAGTTGGATCTTGAGATGAGCCCTTGTGCTGTGAGGCTTGAGGCTCCTTTCTTCGAGGGGGTTGTCGTCTATTGATAACCATTTGGAACTCTGTATCTTTGGGAGTGGGAGGAGTTGTTGTTTTCTGTGATTCTGTGAGCTTGGGGCAGATTTTGGCGAAGTGGCTGTAAACATGGAAAAAGTTGCATTTGAATGGAATATGCTCATAGTCGAGTTCTTGAATGTGACTCCAATCTCCTAAAGTAAGTTTTAGGGCCTTTGGAAGCCCTTTTTCTAGATTTACCTGTATGCAAATGCGGGCGCATCTGAACTGACCCCCTTTTGGCTCTGCACTATCTAGGTAGTGCCCTAGCTTATTACCGATGTTCACTAGAGTGATTTTTCCCCAAAGATGAAGTGGGAGGTTTGGCAGTCTTACCCATACTGGAGTAGCTGTAATCTCTGCTTCTGGGTTAAACCCCAGAGTCCAAGGAGCTAAAAACAACCCTCTCAAGCCCATGAAGTAGGGCCCCGATCGGAAGACTATATCTCGTTCTTCTTTATTCAGAAATAGGAAAACAAAATACCCCCTACCAGCGGCAAAGAGAGAGACCTGTCCTTGCAAAATAGGCTTCCAATGTTCTGCAATCCAGAGCTCCACCACCTTAGGGCTGGGCCACAACCCAATAAACTTACCAATGAGGGCTTTCTTTGAGAGGATGAGTGCTGTTTGACATGGATCCGAAGGAGAGAGCTCTAGGGAGGGGATCTCTTCTATCTTCTTCAGAAACTTGGAGGGGGCCTGAGAGGCTGCTGGAGGGGCAGTCGCTTGTACTAAGGCCTTGAAGGCTAGGAGCTGGTCATGAGGAGCCATAACTAGGAAAACCTTGAGCCACCGGGAAGAGCCGAACCTGCAGACCCAACATGGTAGCAGAAAATCGTAGCAGGAAGAAGACGATCTGCTCGACAAGAGGAGGCGGCTAGGGAGACCCTAGCCGCGGTTCAGAGCAACGTCCTTCCGTTCATAGCTCTCTGTCTTTTACCATCCCGATGCCTACTCTTACCTTGCTCATACAACTTCATCTAATTATTATTCACCAATAAGGTGACATTTATAATACATCTTCAAGGGAGATTTTCGTGATCCTAAAGAGACAGTTGAACTCCACACACGTGGAATGATTAGATAACAGAGAAAACATCACTAGATATAGTTTCCAGTCATAACTCCTAAAGCAGATCAATTAACTAAGTGCAACTGACAATATGTGGAGCAAGAAGACGTATTAGTTAGTTAACTGATGATAACTAATGATGGAGGTTGCATAAGAGGTGTTCAGTTGTGTGTTAGTGGTCATCAGAGCTCATACTGACTCGAGTGATGAAATCAAGGCTAGTTAACTTAGGGTAGGCTCCTAAATTATAGGAACTACCTCAAGTGGGCCTAAAATCATGCATGATAGCACATTAAATCCTAGAAACAAGGAAAATGTTGCATATGAGGATAATGAGGCAAATAATGGAAAAATAATAGTCTGGGGTGACTAGGATTCTTAGGACTATACACTAGGTGGTCAACTGATAATGGTTTAAGCACTAGAAAATCAAATAAATGGTTAAGGCTAATGTCTAGATGTGTTGAATATTCCAACACGCCCCTTAAAGCTGACTTATGTGAAAAATAAAAAGAGATTAGGGCCCAACAACAAAGGCTAAGGTCACCCTTTACATTATTCATCCATGTAAATCGAGGAAAAATGCAAAACCACGTGGGGAAAATCCTTCCTAAAAAATGGACATGAGGTACACTAGAAATAAACCATTCCAAATCCAAATAGGTGTGAACTTGATTAGATGTCTAGAGGGATATTCTTCTTGGGAAGAAGAGAAATATGCTCAACTTGATCAAGAACATTCATAATAGATTTTGGGACCATGTAGAGTGTTGGAGGAGCTAGTCGGTAAGCCGACTAAGTCAATTAGCCGACTAATTAGAGATTAGGTCGGCCGCATAAGGTCGCGTCGGTTGACCGAACCGACAGGTAGTTATATGTAACTGTTTGTAAATCATATATATTAGGTTGTTGAACCAGATGAGAAGTTGTTTCAGTTCTGTGTTGGTATGGACCCTCATAATATAATATAATCTGTTGTTCTACATCTATGTTCTTGTCTCTTGTCTCTATTATGTCTGTATGCTTTAATGTGTATTGTTGGTAACCCTCTGTGATACGTGAGATTACAACATTGGTTCCGTTGCCAGGAAGACATTGAGCCCGACAATCCTAAATATGCCATAACCAAAGACACAATTAAAAAGCTAGCAAAAGAAATAGCAGCCGTAAGAAAAAAGGCAATGGAAACAAAAGGGAAGGGGAAGCGCAAGCTGATCCTTTTAGAATCAGAAGATGAAGAGGAACTAACAGCTACCCTCGTCGACATCATAGAAGACGCTGTAGCGAACAAAGTTCTGGTCGAGACACAGTTCAAACGCTTTGTCGAGTCGGGAGCACAGTAGGGTCGGCCGAAAAAGGTAAAAAGCACAAACACTTCAACGGCTGAAAACGTTGTCGATTTAGTCTCTACACCTCCACCCCCATCTCTGACCCAGATCACACAGGAATAATTTCCATAGCTACCCACTATAAGCCCAGTCGACATATGCAAAAATGCTATGCCAGAAACCTTGAAAGAGAGGTTCGACCAGGACAGTGATTTCTAGGCATACATTGAGAAATTGCCTGAACTACTCACCTCTGTCTAGAAGATCACCACTAGATGTCATCTAATCGAAGCTAGTGGATCAAGGTAGCTCATTCCTTCACAACCTGGACAAACACCCCAGAAGCCAAGGTCTGTGGGAATTATAAAATCAACATTTGTGAGGAACCCCGATAAGACAGCTCAAGTTGTCGCAAGTCGAACCTCATCCTTTATTCCTGTCGACATCCCACCCCCCCATTAGCCAATGAACCAACAAGAGATGTAGAAGAAGAAATCCAGGAAGAAATCAATCGGGTAATCGACAACTTATTCTCTGACGACCTAGAGGATTCACCACCTGTTGCAGCTGCAACATTTTCCCAAAATTCAAATTTTTTTTGGGACCCTCCTTCGATTCGTTTTGCTCAGATTTTTGGTTTTGTTTGATGTTTGCGCAAAGATTTACTTGCATGCCAGCTATGTTTTACCGTTTGAATTGATTTTGCCTTGCTATCTGAAGTGTTTAGACTTTTAAGTCGGGAGTTTAGTTATCTGCACGCCCGCCGTTTCGGAAAAGAGCAGGACATCACGTGTGTCAGCTGAAATAACTCCCGAATTCTTATTATTTCTCCATAGAATGCCTTTATTTATACATCTACGATGACTCTTGGGATCACACATCCGAGAGTCTCTTCATATTCCTAATATTTACAATAACGTATAATCCCAACGGATTATATTCCAACAATCCCCCCCTTAATCCGAAGGGGTGTTAGTAAGTCCGAGCATGTTTTTGAATCTTTCAAACTTTTCTCGTCCAAGCGCTTTGGTGAAGATGTCTGCAAATTGATCATTTGTGGAACAATGTCGAAGATGGACTGTCTTGGCCTCTACATGATGTCGAATCAAATGATACTTTGTGTTGATGTGTTTGGTTCGATCATGGAATCTAGGATTCTTAGCCAACTTGATTGCAGAAGTATTGTCGATCAATAATGGAGTGGAGTTCTCTTGTTTTTCTTGCAAATATTCAAGTATCTTCCTGAGCCATACTATTTCTTTCGTTGCTTCAGCTGCAGCCACATATTCTGCTGCTGTTGTTGAATTTGTCGGAATTGACCGTTTGCGTGATCTCCATGAGACAACTGCTGATCCAAGACTCATAGTTTATCCAGAAGTTGATACTCCTATCTCCTTATCACCATCAAAATCTGAGTCTGAGTACCCAATAAGTTTGAAGTCATCCACCTTAGAGTACTTGAGTCCAACGTCTTGAGTCCCCTTCAAGTATCTTAGAACTCTTTTTGCAGCTGACCAGTGTCCTTCACAAGGTTTATGCATGACACCTGGAAACCGATTTTTTTTAAAACCATAATAACAACAAATTCGCAAGATTATATTTAATAGCCGCCCCCAAACAAGATATATCAATAACTTGTGATTTAGCACGGGCTTGAGCCTTAGGGGTCACCTACCCTTCAAGCCTTGTCACAACATGCCAATGGGAAACCCTACCTCTTGCTAGTTTTGAACCTGTGACTTCCAAAAAGATAACACATGTTCTTAACTATTTAACCCACTCATATGTTCTAACACCTGGAAACCAACTTTACTTTCCACATTACAACCTCTGGCACAAAATCCATAACTTGCATCACCCTCCTCACGAACAAAAAAAAATGCAATAAAATGATCAATTAAAAAATTAATATTAATATTATAAAAACCATGAGTCCAACCTTAACACTCAAAAAAGTCAAAGAAAGTTTGAAAAAAATGACCGCTATAATGTCCCTTGTAAGGACATAATAATGATGATGATGATGATGATGATGATGGTTAACGTCCCCTGAGACCAAAATTTGGTCTATCGGACCCGCTAGTATGTACTATATGTTAATATGGGAATCATCCTTTAAGATAAACTTTATTCACGTTCATGTTTATTTTTTTTTCAAGAGGACGTCCATGTTTAATTTATTCTTAACTTGTCCTTAAAATATTCTTGAGATTTAGCTGTCTTTATGAAAATTCACGTGGATGGGCTTAATGACCCTCCTAATTTTTTTGTTAAGTTGTTTAATTTATTCTCAACTTTTCCTTAAAATATTCTTGAGATTTAGCCGTCTTTATGAAAATTCACGTGGATGGGCTTGAAGTCTTTCCTAATGATTCGTGTCCATTGAAAGATGAAGCATATGCAATTGAATTACCATCGATTGTCTTTGTTTTTGTCGTCTTAATTACCACTAAAGCCAATTCTATGTTTTTTTTTCAGAGGAAAAAATACCAGACCTTGATATTCTATTAAGGAATCAAAGGACATCATATACAATCAGCCAATAAATGGCATATACCAAGCTTCCGCATATGTAGATTCATTTGGGAACCCCTCTGATAGCTGTATATTCAGTGACCACCAGTCTACCAAGATACATGGGCACATAAAAGCATAAAGTTTGCTAAGGGTAGACTTTTCTCATCATTCCTGTAGATACAGGTAAGAAATCTAGCTGTTATTAATCGGAAGAGACCAAAAAACATATTAATCCTAAGCATAACAAGAAGGCTGATAGACACTTTCATGTCAGCTAAAAAACCAAATCATACATACATAGAGTACGTGCCACTAAAAAGAAAGTGATAGGGAAAATCCTGGCACAAGCTAGAATAACTGAAAATTCCCTCGATCAATGACCTCACCATCCAAAGATTCAAAATAATTCCCATGTCCAGGGACCAACAAAAGAGCCTGTTTAGAGAGACTGTCAGCCTGCTGGTTATGCTCGCGATAAATATGATTGATGGTCACTGAAGGGACATGTTGCAGCAGAGATAGAATTTGATCACACCAATGACTCAGAAGAGGGGCATTTAATGAAGCAGTTCTGTTTACCCAAGAAATGATGACCTGTGAATCCCCAAATACAGAAAAGAGAGGGATCCCCAAATGAATGGATACCAATAGAAGTGCCCATAGTGCCAGAAGCTCTGATCTGGTATTGGTGCTTCTGCCACAGCCCATAGAGAAACTGATGAAATAAGAAGCACTCAAATGAATCACAAACCCTGCTCCACCAAGATTCCCAGCAGCCCCCCCATCAAAAAATCCACAAGGGTATCCGATCTTAGGGCCCGAGCCGATGACCCTAGATTTTTTATTTTTTTAAGGGACAGGATACATAAGCATGAGATAAAAAATTTGCTGACGAAGTACAAAAACAGAGGCCAAATTATTGTAAAAAATGCATCGATTCCTTTGTTTCAAAATGCACCAGAAAAAGAAAAGTGGAAAATAATGATAAACAGAGCTAACATGAGTACTGATGAACCACTGTTCTAGAAAGGAGCTGGTTGTAGAATTCGGAATAGAGGGTAGCCCGTAGCAATCACCAACAGCTGAATAAACTCTTCGAGAGAACAAATAGTCCATGAAAATATGCTGTGTAGTATCTTCCCCATTTCGACAAAGAATACACAGGCTTGGTCCCTGTATGCCTCGACATTGAAGTTGATCCCAAGTCAAAACTCGTTCCCTTACCAGTAACAAGATGAAACAACAAATTTTGGTTGGAATATTCAATTTCCGGAGAAGATTAAGAACCGGTGACTGTCCCGAAGTGCAGCAAGAAGATGCAATACAATCATAACCCTGTGCTGCAGTAAGAGCCCCAATATACTTGTCATGAGACCATAATAGAGCATCCTTATGTTCTGAGAGGCGAATTCTACCAAACTCTAGCCCCACAGTATAAATTTCCCACTAATACTTCCAGTTCCCCACCAGGTCCAATTCCTCAGCCGTAAACCAATAATTCTGTGCACAAATAGTATGGTTCCTAGCTTGATCCAACGTGGTAATACCGAAATCTTCCAGGTATTCCCGCAGGTCCTGAGAGAGAGTGAAGGGAGAGCCCAAGCCAACAATCGGGGCTATGCCCACCCTAATAGCCGAACCATTACCCACCATCCAGATAAGCCCACTACCTAGCCAGGAAAGGGTATGTAGAAAACCCTTCCATATCACAGAAACACCTCTGACAGAAAATGATTTATTGCGAAGCCAAGATGCCACAGGGAGTTTTTTCATCTACTTCTCAGATAATAGAATAAACGAAATACCTGTCCCATTTATAGCCATCCAAAAACTTTTAAGACGAAGTGAAAGACTGAAACAGCCTAAGTGTTTAATACCCCATCCCCCTAGAGAAGTCGGTAAAGACAGAGAACGCCAGTCAACAAGATGGTACTTTTTGTTGTCCGCAGAAGAGCCCCAAAGAAAGGAAAAAATAAAACTTCTAAGCTTGTCGAGAATGGATTGAGGAACAGGAACCAAGGCCATCCAATATATTGGCATGCTGGTAAGTATAACTTCGATCAGTACCAGTCTTCCTCCAATAGACAAGAGACGAAATGTCCAGTGATGAATTCTTTTCTCAAATTTTTGAATGAGCCAAAGCTAGTCCTTGACCAAATACCCAAGAGGTTTTAAGTAGTAACCCAGGTAATTAAAACCCTTGGTAATATGCGCAAATTTGTAAGGAAGAGACCCAGCAATCCTGTTCATAAGACCATCATCCAAATTGTTATACAAAAAGCAAGATTTGTCCATGTTGATTTGCATTCCGGAAGCTTCACAGAAGGTATCCAAGATGACTTTAAATGCAACCCACTCTTCAAAAGTACATGAGCCAAACATAATGACATCATCCACAAAGAGTAGATGTTTCAGAGAAAGCTGAGGAGAGATCTTAATACCTCAGATGTTCCCACTTTTTTGTGCATCCTTAATGAGAAAACTCAGCCCTTCTATGACTAGAATAAACACTAGAGGGGACAAAGGGCATCCCTACCTGATGCCACAGGTAGCAGAAAAGAAACTAGTGGGAGAGCCATTGACAAGAAGAGCAAAATATGCAGAGGACAGACAACCCAAAATCCAATTTGTACCCACCAAAGGGACACCAATTTGGAGAAGAATAAGGCGAAGATAGGTCCAATTCACCCTCTCGAAAGCTTTAGAAAGATTTAGCTTAAGTATTAGAGCACATCTATTTTGTGGCCACGATCTCCACCTAGTTGCAAGGCATGAAGTGCGGCACTCAATATGATGGATATTACAGAAACAAATCCAGAATCCACCGTACGTTAGCAATAATCCTTGAATCTTGGTATCCATTCTAACGTCGCAATTATCCAGTGGAAGAACTTGAATCTCGAATCATGGTTGGGAACATGCCATATATAAATGGTTGGTTGTCTGCTAAAGTTGCAATTAAGTGGATTTTCAGTGAGCTGTTAAAGTTATGAACAATCTGGTTTGTTATTAGTTTTAAAAGTTCATACCTTGTGAGGATATTGTAATAAATGTATTAGTATGGAAATATGTTTGTAAAGGACTCAGATTTTTAGAGACATCAATTTGATCATTCTAAGGTGTTTTTTCCTTGTCAATTATGCAATGTTGAATGAGAGATGTATAATTTTCGAGTTTTTCATCGCTCTTCCAAAGTTGGAGTGGTCGTCTTGGTGGTTAGGCCTTACACAACATAATTTTAGCCTGAAATCCGACAGCTTTAATGTCTGAAATTCGACAGACACGTGTATGTTATTCGACAACAACATTTTTTTTTTGTCGTCGGTGGGAATTTGTCGGTTATTCAACACCATTTCGAACCCCGTTGAAATATCGACAGAGTATCATCCTAAATTGGAGAAGTCTTACATCATTACGTTGTCGAATTTTCGAGGCTTCTCGTTATCGGTGTTTCGACCCCATTCTGAACCTCGTCGGAATGTCGACAACATATCATCTTAAATTTGGGAAGTCTTACATCCATACAAATTTGTTTTCATTTTAATAACAATTAGACATAAGACGACAACATACAAATTTGTTTTCCATATAGATAAGACGACAACATACAAATTTGTTTTCATTTTAATAACAATTAGACATAATTAACCCTCTTGTATTTTAAAAGACTATACCTCTCCATTGCCATAAATCCTCCCCAAGTGTCAGAAAACAGAAAACGGAAGTGCCAAAAAAAAGCAGTTGCCCCCAAGAGTGGATTGCACTAGAGAATCCTTATAATAGAGGAAAGTGTCTCCAATAAACACCAATAAACTGGTTGATTATATTGATAAAATAAGAGGAGATAAATATCAAAAAGTCAAGGGTAGGTCAAAGATAGCCCCATTAGCAAAGCACAAGCTAGGGTTTGTGAGGTATGGCAATTTCATGTTTCCCTATACAGTGTGAGGAATGATGAAGCCCCTTTGAATATGTGGATAAAGTAGGTAGGTCGCACGTTTTCCTTGGATCATATATTCCAAATTTGCAATATTTTTCGAGTTTTCATTTTTTTGGACCAAATGAAAAAAATGAAAAATGACACCTTGTGTCCAAATGAAAAATGAAAACTCGAAAAACTGGTTCTAAGCTAAAATGGTGCCATCAAACTATAATTTAAATCTTGGTTATGTTAGTGTCATCACATTTGACTGGGCATCTTCTATTAAAACACATATCAATTTGTCAGTCTCTATGTTGCTCTGAATTGTCATCAGTGTCAAAACGTGAATAAAGCATTTTATTTTATAGAATGCAAATTTGAAATATCTTGAAATTGAGTTTGCATTGCTATCATTTTTAATGCCTATAATGTATCTTAAATTCACACCTTATTCCATTCATTATTCATATTAGTATTTATACTCAACACTATCACTTCTCTGTTCACTTTTGAAATCCAATTGACACCGTATTGCCATGAATCTTTATAAATAATCATTAATATCCTTGACTCTCCGATTCTAGAACAATAATTGAATATAACTCAAGAGTTAGTGGTGCAGATCCACTTAATAGGTAAGCTGATAGTAGGAGAGTATGTGATGGAAGGAGGAGATGGGTCGCTGCACTGATACTCTCATTTCTCCATGGCGAA
Source organism: Pseudotsuga menziesii (assembly GCA_001517045.1). Taxonomy (NCBI): domain Eukaryota; kingdom Viridiplantae; phylum Streptophyta; class Pinopsida; order Pinales; family Pinaceae; genus Pseudotsuga; species Pseudotsuga menziesii. Next base: position 150,304 of record LPNX010139771.1, on the reverse strand, counting down.
AACCCTCTCCTTCCTTGTGATTGAAGTTGGGCTCTTCGTAGATGCGCTTTGGTTCTTGCCGCATATTTCCATTATTGTGGCTTTTTTGCTAGCCCTTTTAGCTCTGCTAGTGTTTGAGAACAGAGATGCGGTTGTGGCGCTGCTTTGCTGCTCTTGCTTCTCCATGATAAAAACCCTTTCTTTGTGGACAGGGTGACTGCTACTGGGAACCTAATAGCGGTGCTCCCTTTCTTGTTGTATTCTTCTGATTATTTATTTTATGCCCTTAGGCTCCTCTCTGTTAGGGGTCTCCTCGCTCAGGGTGGTGGGCACCAGATTGCAGCTTTTCTTGGAGTCCCTCCCCTTCATTGGGGGACTAGTACCAACCAAGAATAATAAAAGTGGGAAGGATTCGCTTCTATGGCTGCTCTGGTCGACGTCGTCTCTCGCCACCCTTGCATGGGATTTTTCTCTAGCCTCGTCGTCGGATTTGGACGGGTACAAGGTTGACTTTTTGGGTAATCCAGGTTTATTAGATACCCCGCTGATTTGGGCCCTTATCCTTTTTACCCTACTAGGGTTATACCTTTCTCTCTCCTATCGTCTGGGTACATGGCGCCGTTGACATTGGATCCCCTCTGATTGGACTCTTGCTTTGGGTTATGCTCTGAACGGGGTTTTGTGGCTCCAGGAATCTGTCCTTTGTTTTTTTACTCCTTTTCTCCGCGGCTCCAGGCATTGGTTTTTCTTGGTATCTGGGGTTAGCAAACTCTAGTTTTGGGCTGGGTTCTTGGGCAACGGTCTTGTGGGGTTGACCTTGGGGGTCATTATCCATGGCAGAGATTGACTCCCAGGCACGATTTCACCAGAAACGCAGGTCCAAGTGTGTTAAGGCTCAGTAGGGTCGATACCGATATGTCTTGGGACACGACATTTTTGTGGAACGTGTCTCATCCCTTTGCACGCGTGCCTTGGTCGACCGTTTGGAATATTGCAGGATGAATAAATCATCTTGGGTCAGCTGGGCTTCGGAGCACTGGAAGCCACTCTTCGACTACATTCCGACTATCAGCGTATTGTCAAATGGATGGATTGTGTTTGTGTTTCTTGATGCTGATCACTGTTCTCGGGTTCTGGAAGGCATTTGTCGTATTGGTAAAGGTTTGCTGGTCCTTGGGCGCTGGCACACCAATTTTGACCCTCTGCGAGAGAGGATCTCCAAACGACACCTGTGGGTTTTATTACCTCACCTTCCGTTTCCTCTGTGGAGCAGACAATTTATGGAGGGAATTGGGAACACTATTGGAAGGTTTGTAGCTGTGGAGGACGATTTTCAACTGGTTTATGACAAGCGGGTAGCCAGAATTCTTGTAGAGATGGATATCTCTTGGGGGCTACCAGCTGAAGTGGAGATATTGTGCTACGAGCGCTTATTGATCCAGCGGCTTGACTACCTACATGTGCCTTTCAGATGTAGCTGTTGTCACTCAGTGGGTCATTTGAGGAACTCCTGCCCCCACAGATTCACTGGAGGAAATAATTTGGGTACTGGAGAACTTCGATCGCCTACGCTCTCGGCCAACCCCTCGGAGGGATAGAAAACTCCACCAGGTAACTCTAATGTGTCCCCTCCCCCCACTGATGTTGTCTCAGACTCTTTTTTTGAGGCTGTGGATAATTTGATTTTGACACATAAAAAATCTTATGTTCCTCCGTCATCCTCCATTACTGTTTCGGATTCTCCTCCTCGGTCGTCTCTGTCGGCAACGATTCCACCTCCCTTGTCTGACTCTTACCCTATCCATGATGCTTTTCCTAGGGAATCTGAGGTTCCCCCTGTTCTCTCCAGTACTGCCAACTCTCAGACCCTTACTCTAGAGCCTTACCGGAATCGGACTTGCCTGCTCTTTATTCATTAGAGGACTTCCCTCCTCTTTTACCTATTGCTCCTCTTCCTGGACAGGCCTCCCCCTCTCATAGTCCCATCTCTTCTCCTTCGTTCTCGGATCCCTCTCTCAAAAGGTCCCTCTCAATATTCATGGCCTCTACCCCTACTTCCCCCTCCACCCTACACCTTAACTCCATCAGATTTGCGAATGTGACTGTAAGGAAACCTCCTAGAGGGAAAAGGGATACAAAGGTTGACCTCTCCTTGGCTTCACCTCCTTACATCCCTCTCTCTGTCCGTATTAAGGATGCGACCAGAGGAAGCACTACCAGGGGACTTACAACGATGTCTTCCCCTAAGGATAAGTCCTGATGTTGATCCTTTTCCTTAATATTCGTGGTCTGGGAGGTAGGACGAAATCACTAAGCCTCCATGCTCTTTTTAAATCTCTTAACCCTGATTTTATCCTTTTGCAGGAAACTATGTGTAATGCTTCCCCGACACTGTTTTCCTTCTCGAAATTACTCCCTTCTTGGGAATTCTGCGCTATCAGTGCTCGTGGGCTCTCAGGGGGCCTACTCTCTGCTTGGAATCCGACTAAGGCAAACTGTAGGGCCTTCCAGACCTGTGTTGGTATCTTGCTTCAAGCCTCTATTCGAGGGATGCCTGACCCTATCCATATTCTCAATGTTTATGGTCCTTACCGGGATCGTGACCTTTTTTGGCACAAAGCCTTTCGTGGCGGTTTACTCAGTCTTCCGCTTCTTGTGCTAGGTGGGGACCTTAATCTCACTCTTCGCTCCTCAGAAATATGGGGTACTAAGGCTTCTCTTGACCCACTTTCCAGTCACTTCTTATCTCTCTTTGAGTTAGTGGGTCTTGTGGATGTGGCTCTGCATGTTGCTGGGCCTACTTGGCGTAACGGTAGAGTTGGGGATGAGGGAATCAGCAAGCGACTTGATCGTTTTCTTATTTCCAATACCCTGCTTCCCTCCTTGGGGGTTTACCGGACCTGGACCAAATGTTTGGATCTTTCTGAGCTTTTTCCTATATGTCTTGAGTGGAATAAGCCGAAAGGATCCTTTGATTACCCTTTTAAATTCAACCGCTCTTGGCTCAAAGACCCTAACTTCATTGACTGGTTTTTGCACTGGTGGTCTACAAACTCTGATGCCGATAGTCTTCTTGGTATCGAGGATTTGTGCCTTAATCTGCGCAAACTCAAATCTGCTACAAAAGGTTGGACTAAGGAAAAATTGGCAAGCATGGATTCTGCTTCCTCTAGCATCGAACAAGCCATTGAATCTCTCCTATCAGGTCCATCTAACGGTATCCTCTCGAGGGAGCAGCTAGCCTAGTTGTCTCTCCTTAGTGCAGAGAGGCAGAAGATCTTGGATCATTTTCAGCTTACCTGGCAATTGAAAAGCAGGACCAAATGGGCCCTTCAGGGGGACTCTAACACTAAATTTTTTCATGCAGTGGCCTCGGGAAGAAGGATTCAAAATACGATCTAGTCTCTTGTAGACTCTGATGGTAATCTTGTTAAGGAGGAGGTCTCCTTAAAAGAGTTGGGTAAAGCCCACTTTGTCAATATTTTCAAGGACGATGGTTGTACTAGTCTAGTACAACAACTTAAGGTGGTCTCGCTCTTTCCCAGAATGATTACCTCTGAGCACTCTTCTCTCCTTTATTGCCCGGTTAGTCTGGAGGAAATTGAACACTCTCTGAAGTCCTTTAAAAAGGATCGTAGCCCGAGCCCGGATGGGTGGCTTGTGGAGTTCTACCTGTACTTCTTCGATCTCCTGAGTCCTGTTTTACTTAAGGCTATTGACTCGATAAGGACCTCGGGTTTTATTCCTCCTTCCTTGAACTCAATGTTCCTAGCTCTTATCCCTAAGAAGGACAAGCCTCGTACCTTTGCTGATTTTAGGCCCATCTCTTTATGTAACCTTCTTTATAAACTCTTTGCCAAAGTCATGGCTAGAAGGTTAAAGCCTTTCTTGGATCTGGGTATCTCTCAGGAACAATTTGGGTTTCTTAAAGATCGTCAAATCTCTGAACCTATTGGTATTGTGCAAGAGGTCCTTCACTCTGTTAAGACTAGGAATCTTTGTGCCTTTGTTCTCAAACTGGATCTATCTAAGGATTTTGATCATGTTGACTGGACTAATGTTAAACTGATCCTGATACAAATTGGAGTGCCCCTTCTCACTGTAAATTGGATCATGGGATGTCTCTCTATTGTTAATTTTGCGGTACTAGTCAATGGGACTCCCTCAAACTTTTTCACAGCAACACGTGGTATTCGCCAAGGTTGTCCTTTATCCCCTCTCCTCTTTCTCCTTGTCATTGAGGGCCTCAGTCTACTCATACGGGATGCCAGGTCCAATGGTCTCATCCGGGGTATCTGAATCTCGCCCTCCCTTGCACTTTCTCACCTCCTCTTTGTGGATGATGTGATCCTTTTGGGCTCGGGTACTCTTTAGGATTGGTCTGCCTTTGAGGTTATCATTGAGACTTTCTGCAAAGCCTTGGGCATGATTATCAGCATTGAAAAATCATGTTTTCTCTATTACAATATAGCCACTGACTGTCTAAATGATATTGTTAGAGTTCTGCCTTATAGGGTGGCGCCGCTACAATCGGGATTCAATTACCTTGGTTATTTCTTGAAACCTCTTGGGTATAGAGTCAGTGATTGGCTTTGGATTAACCAAAAGTTTGAAAAAAGGGTAAGTAATTGGACCTATAAGTACCTATCCCTCGGTGGCAGATTGATTCTCGTTCAATCGGTTCTTTCTAGTATTCTTGTTTATTGGATGGGACTGGCTCCAATCTCGACCACGATTTTACAAAAACTCAGAAGAATTATGTTCAATTTCTTATGGGGCTCCACTGATAATAAAAGCATATATCATCTGGTTAGCTGGAGGGATCTTTCTTGGCCCAAGGACTATGGGGGCTGGGGAATAAAAAACCTCCATTTGTTCAGCATTGCTCTGCGTCTCAAAAATTTATGGAGGATCCTCCATTCTAAAGGATTATGGTATCAAGTCCTACATCTCAAGTACATGAAAAGTTCCTCGGTAACCGATTGGCTTAGGTGTAAACGCTTCAGCTCGTACTGTGCTTCTGTCATGTGGAGAGGGTTCTTGCAAACTCTCCCATGGATGGGCAACCACTTGGCCTGGCAGGTGGGGGATGGAGAAAACATTCTGTTGGGAGTCGACCCGATTGTGGGTTCTCACTCTTCCTTTAGCCTTCCCGAGGACCTGAGATCGTATTTGGAGGACTTGAATATTTGTACCCTCTCCCAGGCACAAATCTCTCTTTTTAATGCTCAGAGTTATTGGCTTACCGGCGATGATCTAGATCTCGGAGGCTTCTTCAAAAAATTATGGAATGCATATATAGAGGGATTATCTGGTGCTGGTATTCGCCTCACTGACCATCCTGATGAACTTGTTTGGGATTACAACAAAAAATTGGGAACCATCTCTGCCAGAGATGCTTATGATTGCATTGTATGCTCTTGCTCACCCCCGGCTGCATATCATGTTGACTCTTTTCTGTGGACTAAGGCACTTCCAAAAAAAATTTCCTGTTTTATTCGGTTAGTTCTCCGGAATAGAATCCTCACTTGGGAGAATTTACATAAAAGGGGCAAAACAGGCCCTGGTAGATGCGCTCTCTGCTGTTCGGATGGGGAGACCGTCGAGCACTTATTCTCTTCCTGCTCTATTTGGAAAACGGTTGCTGAACATATTTGTGATCAATTCAATCTTCCAGCCTTCTCTCCTAGTGATTCTCTCGAGGGCATGATTAGAGTTTGGATTGGAAATCTTTCAAGGAACTCGCATCTCTGTATGCTACCTTTCCATATGATGTGGACTATTTGGAAAGTGCGCAATCAGGCTATTTTCGAAGGGAAACGAAGGAACATCTTTAGTATGGTACAACAAATTATTTCATCTGTTCAAGCACTTCCTTCTTTGACTGTCACTGGTCTAAAAAAAAAAAGCAGAAAACTGGGGAAGCCCCCTTGCAAGTTTTTTCCCTGTGGATTGATTGATGGTGCCTCAAACTGTAAGATTGCTGGAGTTGGCTATTGCATATATTTCAATGAGTCCCACTACTTTGATTTCTCGCTAGGGGTAGGATATGGCACTAACACTAAAGCGAAATTGCTCAGTTTATGGGATCTTCTTCTCTCTTCCCAAATGATGGGGATCCCCCTATCCCATGTATATGGTGATTCTCAAGTAATCATCAACTGGGCGATGGAATCGATTGCTCTCTCCCCTCCTGATCTCTTTCATTGGTGCAGGGAGACAAACAATCTAATTCTTAGCTTCCAGGATTTGTCTTTCACTCACATTTACCGAGAGCACAATCGAACTGCTGACCGTCTCTCTAAAACTGCACTCTCATATCCTCAGGGTAAAGGCAGTTTTATGGAATATTTCGAGAACCATTTGGTTTCTCATGACACTTTTCAGCTCTTTTGAGCTTGGTTAGGGGATTATTACTTTCCTCTTTTATATGTCATGATTTGAAAGAGTGATCACTTTTAAAATGTTGATCAAAGCCTTTTGGCACTCGGTAGATGTGGCCGACGAGACAGTCCTCTCTTTATGATGAGACAATTTTCTGATGGGATCTCACATTTTTCCTGTTATGCCTTTCCCCCCGACAGTGCTCTTGTGGTGTCGCTTGGATATGCTTCTCCAATTTCTGTAACCCACTTATGGGGAGATTATACTGATGACCTTTGATTCTTTTTGAGAATAACCAGGACATGCTTTTTTCTTACTGATTAAAAAAAAAAAAAAAAAAAAAAAAAAAAACCTCAAGAGTTATCATGAAACATTTAGGAACAATGATTCAACCATTAATTAATACGAACAATATCTTTGTTCAACTAATCATAGTCACATTCATTAAAATCGAGCTGCAAATTCTTCAATGGATCACTTGAGATCAAATTTCATTCATGGAAGGTCATTGAATTTGAACACAAACAAAAGGACGAACTGGGATCATAGATAAAATAACTTTCAGGGAAAAAAATATTAAGTGATTCGTTAAAAGGAGTGAGGGGATTGGAAGGATGATGGAGATGGGAGAATTTGACCAATGGAAAGGGAGCGTCGAAGTAAGGGAATTGAAATGCGTGAAGGCTATGGGACATGCCAATACATGCAAATGTGCTATGAACAAATTGTGCATTTGCATGATTCACAACCATATAATCCCTTTATCAACGAGAGCTTATTTCTTAGATTTTCCATGATCTGAATAAAAAACTGAATCTCTTTTACTAAACATTTTCTCATAAACAAATCAAGGATTACCAAGCTTATGCCAACCTTCGGAGTTACATTATGATTGATAAAAAAATATTTTATAATGAAAGTCAAATTCTATTGATAAATAATTCGACACTTAGGGTTTTGGAATTAGGAATATTCACCATCAGCTGAGCATATGGTTTATACATACAATTTGACTGGTTGTATGTAATATCTATTTTTGATAAACCCTCAGTTGGTTCCATATAAAAAATAATAATTTAAACTATGTTCATGAAACAATATAATTTACTGGACCATTATTTCCACATATTCATTTGAATCAAAATACTTATCACTTCACTATTCAGGACCTTCCAGGATAAGGGATGAAGAGAGGAAAAGGTAAAGTTGGGATTTAGGGCTTTAGGATTTCACAAGATCTAGGTAACAGGATAAAAATCGAACACAAAATTTCCTAGATTGAGACGTGTCATAATGCTAAATGAAGTAAGTCACTATAATTTCGACAGGTTATGGGCATGAACCAAGGTAGGACACACAATGTAAATTCACATCACTAAATATCAATGACTATCAAAATGCAATGCAGGTAAGCCAAATGTCAGTTGCGTACATGTCAAAGAAGAGTAACTAGTTTTTTTACCAAGAAATCCAAATGCTAGTCCTCCAAGCTCGTTGCTCTTTCCAATTTTGCACAGCTATAAGAACAAATGATACCAAACCTCTGTCATGGTGAAACAAGCATGAACCAAAACCCTCGATACATTTGGTAAGTAACTCAATCATGATCCATGTAAAAAGCATTGAATGCTATCACAAGCTTGAAAAGATAGTGGGAAGCTCAACAATCGGGTTGTTAATTTTTTCCATGTATGCCACTTACCTTCTCTCAGATCAATGGTGGATATATAACTCTTTAAATATGTTAATCCATCAACATAATGACCATATCCTTTTCGATTGGAGTCTTAATTGTTCCATCTTTTGAGCTGTCAATACAAGACAACGTTCTTTTTCCATAAAATCATCCAGTACATGATATGTTGTTGAACTATTCAAACTAAAAAAGGTTTAATCAAACTTTACGACATCCAACAACAAGGTATAAAAATCTCTATCAGTCACATTATGTAATATACAACGCAAGCTCTTTATTAACATGCATGCGATAATTCAAACATTCTTCATAACCATGGTGATTACTATTTAATAAATCTTTTACCTCATTTACCATTTGAAAAATTTCAAGGTCGCTTTTAAAAACATGAACCATACCATATCACCATCAACCAATGTCGGCTTAAAAAGAAGCTCATATCATTCCAAATAATAAAAATATTATTCACAAATGTGAAAGACACCAATGAATGTATCATCAAAATGAACCAATTTTATATGTTTGAGGTAACATTTAAGAATATCTTAGTTCCTTCATCCTAGTAGGTCCTCCCTTTTACAACTTGACTAATTCAATCTTGGTATTAACCAAGCCTTTATTTAAGGACAAAATGTATAGTAAACTTAGAGTTAAAGTCAAGTAGCAATGCTTAGGATAGTACATGAGAAATTTGGTGCTTTTGTGACATTTGCAAAATTGAGAGGGGGGTGAAAAATAAAGCGTCAACAGGCCTAAGCAACAAAGGCTTATGGTCACCCTTTACAACTTTTATTTGTCCATGTAAACAAAGGAAAGAGGAAAAACCTAGTGGGAAAAATACAGACTAAAAAATGGATATGAAATACACCAGAAATAAATTGCTCCAAACTCAAGTAGGTTACTGCTCCTATCTTTGGATCATGTTCTTGATCTGTACATAGTCTGCAAGCGAAATATGGTGCTCAATAGACTTGAACTTCCTGAGATCAGGACCAAATGAGTCTTGAGGTGTTGGAGACATGAAATTTGAACCAATATCAGGTCCAAATGAAGTAGGATTAGCTCTAAGCAAATGGTGGTTTCCTACATCTTCTATGCAACTATGAGGACATATGCCAATCCAAATTTTGTAGTGGACAGGAAGCATGACAATGATCGTGAATGAAACAATTCCATACTTCAAAACATCCAATGACACATCAAAAGGTGAACCCCTAAGAAGCTTTGAATTTGAACAAGCTGAAACAACTGGTTGATTGTCTTCAAAATTCAAGGAATGATAGAAGAACAAAAGGATTTGAAGGTCAACTCCAAGAAGGTGGAACACAATTCTCAAGTGAAACAATGAGATGGAAAATGCACAATGTTCTCCTTCTTTAGTAGATCTTGAATCAACTGAGCTAGTCAACATAGATGAATACATAGGAAGCAATGCTACAATGAGAGTGAGGGTGAAACCAACAATTACAGACTATGATCTAGCCTCCAGAAAATGCAAATGATTAAATAGTGCTCCATCATCTAGTGAAGTATGTCCAAGACCATCAACAATTGACATATTATCTTCAAGATTCGAATTAGAAGAATGATAAGAGAATGTTGAGAATTTGAGAGGGAGGAGGGGGTCCTATAGTCTGGTTTTAATCTGAAATGGTGCCATCAAACTATAATTTAAATCTTGGTTATGCCAGTGGCATCGCATTTGGTTGGGCATCTTCTATTAAAACACATATCAATTTATGTGTAAATATCAATTTGATTGGGCATATTCTATTAAAACACATATAAATTTATGTGGAAATATCAAGTAGATTTAGGGTTGAAATTATGATACCAAGTGCCATCTTAGACGATACCTAGATTTCATACAGCCTTACAGTTCAATATGTTTTAAATGTCCTGTAATCATAAAAGGTCCTTTTGAAGGTCAAATATTGATATAACAAGAGGCAAAATATCCCAATAACATATATATCGAAAGGGCCAAAGTCTCTGGATATGCCTAATTATTATGCCCACAAGATTGTACGAAGAACAACTAAAAATAACATTTCAAAACTTCCAAAGAAGAGTAGATTTTGATAACTACAGATTGCAGGGTTGGTTAGAATTATGCTGAAAGAAGAACTTCATACATATTCCTAACAGCCATACTTGATTTAAGGATCATGGGTGTAGGTGTATGTACAAACTAGTATTGTAACCAAAGAGGACCGTAGTCACTGAAGAGCCACACCTAGAAACAAGGATTTGAACCTATCCCTTTTAACCAGGGAGGACCACAACTGCAAAGGAGCTGCACTTTCTTCCAATATATATAGTCCTAAAAGATTTTATTTGTGTGATGCAACCAATAACTTAAATCTTTGTTGAAATTATAATTAGTCAGATTGAAATCTATATAGATTTTAATCTTAAAAAAATCTATATAGAAAATCAACAATACTCTCCTTTAAAGTTTCACAAATTTAATATGATTATGTACTTGCTTAGAGGTTATTTAAATAAGTGTTGCAAATCTTCACCTTTTATTTTATATTTTAAAGTAGATGATGATTATTAATCACTGAAATGTTGTGACTTTGCAGAGGTTTCACTCTTTGGTTGTATGCCATATAGAGTTGACTTTGTAGAGGATTTTAAACCCAAATATGACAAAGTTGAACTTGAGGAGATGGTGCAAGTAGCACTGTTATACACTTATAAGCTTAACCCTGGTCATATCTCAAAGATGTCCGAAGTGGTTAGGATGTTGGAAGGTGATGGATTGGAAGAAAGGTGGGAAGCTTCACAGAAAGTTGAAACTCCTAAATACAAGGGGTTGGAAATTATATGCAAGAGGTATTTCGACTTTATAGATGAAGATTCGTCATTGGTTTTGAAAGCAATGGAACTTTCATGTCTGAGGTGATTTGTGTGAAAATTTGATATCTCATGTTTGGAATTGCAGTCCTATTGCATGCTGGAGGCTTGTCTATCATGGAGCATCTTACATTAATCCCCAGGCGGGGTTGGTTGTTGTTGCTTTCCTGCAGTTTCACTGTGAGGCACACTATGATGGCATTATTGTTTTGGGTGTTTTCTTGTAAAAATTATTATAGTACATGGTATGATCCCATCTCCACGTTACATTTCCAACATGGTTTTTCCACACCACAATGAGGAATATAAGCTCAACTTGTATGTAGCTTGTCAGACTTTGAAACGATGGATTTTTGTTGAGATTGCCTGCAAATTCTAGAATTGTTAAGACGATTGGTATTGGTTTTTGGTTTTTTGAGTTGGCCAAGCTCTGGGCCCAAAGGTTACTCCATGATTATTAGGCTCCCACATACTCACTGTGGTTTTCCTTTATCAAAAGGAGCCCTGAGAAAATCCGAAATCTGCAGAGGACAGCTTTGAATGCAACTTTTTTATCCAAAATATCTCCTCCAACAAAATTTCTATCAAGTAACTAAGATTTTTTCAACCCCCGAAGATGATACAATGACTAAACATTGCACTGCAGCATTTAGAATTTATTTATGCAAGGATTGTTGAGTTTCTCCAATGTAGCATGGAAACAGAAATGTGATTATCAGGACTAGTTTATTTAAAAGCAAAATAAGGGCATGTTCTTGCACACAATTGCGATAAATTAAAGTGTGTAGTAGTTGCAATATGATAGGAATCATGTATACAAATATATATGAGAAGATGGAAAATGCTGTATTCATCTCGGTTTCATGAGTGTGCCCTCGCAATTAATTTATGTGATTTCTTGTTATGTTTACTAGTGCTACCTGCTTCTTCAATACTGTTAAGCTTGTGCCAGTTGTGTTTACAACCATAACTTGATGATAACGTTGAAATTTCACAAGCCGACATTAACCTCTAAAACATTAAAAAAGAACAATGTAGGTGGAAAATTTGTGGGTGAGATAAAGTCTCACCAAAAGGCCTCATTATTCTAGCCATTTTTTTATTAAAACCGGTCAAAATGTGGCCTGAAAATTGTTGTGTCTGCAGTTTTTCATTTTCAGTAATCACAAATTGCAATCTTAAACAAAATGCCATGTTTTGAAACCACCCATATCGTCGAAAACATAATTTGAGCAACGAAAACTGCACTTTCAACAATTCTTTTTATGTCGGATTCAGGCAAATACATGGTGTTTTGGTGCACTTTCAACAATTCTTTTTATGTCGGATTGAGGCGAATACAGGGTGTTTTGGTTGCTCCATATTGGTATATGGGTTATGGTATATGAGGAATCAAACAATGGATAAATCATACGAAACAACAAAATAATTTTGATGCCACATACATTTTGTTCTGCTCAAGTTTCTAACAGGTCTAAAACTATGTTGGGTGGAGCCGCAAAATGCTTGCTATCCCTTGTTGAGAAGTGTTAACATCATGTCTTAGAGTATAAGTTCCAAGAGAAATTGCTTCAATTTTTTTTGATAAAAAAATGAATTTGATTTAAAAAAAACTCCCATCCTAGCTTGCAATTTTATAATATTCATAATTATATCCTATTATGAATTGTGTGGTTCTGTTGTGAGAAATCAGAAAATAATTTGCTTGGTTTGAGATCATGAAACAATAGTTGGTTCCAAAAGTTGCAGGAAGAACAAAATTTTGCTTTAGAGTAGATTGGAATTTTTGCTTAGAACAGTTTGGCAATGATAATAGAATTGGTTCTAAACATTGCGGGGATAAGAAGTTTCTGGTTTGGAATGACTAACTGTCACAACACAATATCTTAGTAAAGTCTGCAAGTCTGTAACTTTGAACAAATTTATAATTACCCTATGTAAATTGCAAAATATTGTTGTTTTTAACTGATTAACGGTTTCAATTGAAATGGTCAGGTAGATTATCAAAAAAGGATATGTTGAGCAGATCATGTGCATCAGCATTGTTTAGAACTCTTCATCAGCAGATTATGTGCATCGTGCATGAGGCCACTGTACATATTATGTGCATCAACGCCACTAATACTTTGAAGGAGGTTGTCCTACCATTAATCAACATGGATATCATGGGTCCACCTACATAAGCCTCAATCCATTATATATATTTTTTGAAATCCAATCATCTCATAATTGAAAACATAAATTCATGTCTCGCCCTATTGAAGGCATTGGTGATGTCTAGTTGGATGACCATTTCAATTAGCCTTTTCACTTAGATAAATTTCTATGTCATTATGATTTTGGGCCCTGATGAATATTTAGGAAAATGCGCCTACCTAATCTACAAAGATAAGTTTTGACACAAATATTTTAATATAGAATATATAATCTTATATGATATGTAAGAGAAGGATGTTGGGAAAAAATGAGAAAAATGTTTGGATTTTTCTTATTAGAGATAAGAATAAGGAAGGAGTTGATTCTTGCAACTTTGGTATGTTCCCTTGGTTCTTCAACCTTCATATGGAGGACCTGCTTGATGCTAATCCATTCTTTGTTGTAAAAGTGGGATGAGAATGCATACGATATAGGGTCATTGTTAGGTTCCATGTTTGATATTGCATCCTCAATTTGTTTAAGGGGACTAATTTGATGAGGTTCTCATTGTTCAACTCTTGTAGTGAGAAAGGGATGTTTTCTAACATTTCACCTTGGGCCAAAGCATTGTTTTCCACCCTTTATGCAAAAAGAATGGCTTGATGAGGGTTATATGAAACTAAATATTTTTTTCTTTTTTCCATTTAGAAGGGAAAATTTTGTGATATGGTTCCATATTCATCTAAAGTTGCCTCAACTATGAAAAAACTAATGTTCTTACTACTTGCCTTAAGCTGCAGGTTTCTTGGATTTAACCTCTTCCTTTGGATTGTAAGATCTGATCAAGTTGTAATTGCTACTGGTTTTGTTCCTCGATTGCCCCCAGATCCCTACTTCTTCATTTTAGTATTGTTTAAGTATTTTCTCGTTACGTTTTATTTCTTGAGGGATCTATAGAATGTGTCTTGGCCCAAGTTTTAATACTTTTATCTTCTATTCCCAAATTTAGGACATAAATGAATGGATATAGGTGGACCATGAGTATATTTCTAGGACTATGAGTGTTTGATAAAGTGAACCAAGCATGATTATAACAAATAGTGAATGGACCAACATCTCTATCCCTAGTGACCAAGAGAGAGGTTTTGTTGTGAGAAGATATCTATCACTTGTGAAAGGTCTTCATTGACTTCAGGTCGATGGAGATTCCATGTTGGTGATTATGTGGATGAAGAAAAATCAACAAATCCATAAAGTGACTTTACAACCTCTGGCTATATAGATCAATGGAAATTCACATATCTTTGATATGATAACTTTTGACCATATATAGAGATCTTGGGAAACCCTAGGTTGTTAGGATTATTAATCCTCCTTTGTCCAAATTTGGTCATATGTATAAATTAGGAGTCATGTCTAAATCAAGAGTCAATCCAGTCTATTTATAGTCATTAGCACCATTGGTTAAACTTGACCTAATTAGGGCACATGTTTCAGTTACCAAAGTGTGGGGAACACTAATTGAGGCTCACTGCCACTTATTGCACTTGATTGCATAAGTTTAGGAGTCTCCTAGATCAATCCCTACAATTTAGGAAGCAACTGGGAGTGCCGAAACCAACCAAGGTCAGTTCACCTTAGTTAATGACTAGTCAAGCCAAGTTAGGAGTCAGTTACATTAAGTTCTAGCTCTCTACATTCAGTTAAATAATGGTTTAATTAATTGCACACATGTGGGGCGCATTTCTCACCTACCACAGTCAGTTAACCATTATTTAATATTAAATGTAACACTTGGTTGTGTTTTAGAACTCCGGTTATGATTTAGACAAGGACAATTAACTACTGGGTCCTCCAATAGTGATTTAGACAATGTCTTGGTTACCTACAGTCAAGTAGAGTCATCAATTTGAACTTCCTCATGTGGATTCGAATTGCTTGTGGATATTAAAGCCATTTTACATTATTGTAATTATTATCTAGATTACTTTTTTGATTAATGAAAGCATTCATAGCTGCAAGCCTTTTGCACTGTTTCATTCTTCAATGGATGAGTAAATTGTGAGATCTTCTTTGTGAGTTTTGTTTTTGTCTACAGATCTATATGCTCAAATTTACATGGTATCAGAGCCTCGGTGGACAAGACTCCTCTCCTCCTCAAATCTCCAGCCGGATCATTTTGTTTGTTTGATTGTGTGACAGGTTATCAGATTTTCTACAGCATTCGCTACAAGCAGCCTCTACTTCTCATTGCATTCGCTACAGCAGCTCAGTCTTTCTCATTACTTTCAAAATGGCTCATCCAATAGAGCCTCTCACTCCTTTCAACTATCACCAGTGGAAGGATGACATGAGGATATTGCTCTGCACCAAGCATCTCTTCAAACTCATTGAAGAAACAGAGGGAGAGCCAGAATCAGATAAAGACAAAGCTAAGTACATGAATAGGCTTAAAGAAGCCATTGGACTCATGCTCTTCTCAGTCTCTGTAGATCTTCGATTTCACATCCAAGACTTGGACACTCCCAGGGAGGTTTGGGACAAGCTTGCTTCCTTATTTGATAAGCATGATGAGATGAGGATCCATTAGCTAGAAAATGATCCAATTACTCTCAATCCATCAGATTTCGAATCTCTAAATGAATTCTTCTCAAAGTTCAAGAACCTGATATATCAATTGAAGCAATGCAAAGTAAAGAAGGATGAAGATCAGCTCATCCTTGCTATTCTCACAAAGCTTAATTCAGACTACTCAGTCTTTGTATCCACCTTCCAAACAGTAAGGCTCACTACTCCAAATTGGAAGATGCCCACTCTTGATGATTTCATTCAATCTCTTATTTCTGAGAATGATAAATTGATCCAAATGGGGATCATTCGATCTCCCAAATATCTAGCTCTTGTTGCAAGAGGAGATAAGGTAGCGAATGACAGAGGGAAACAAAGAGATGAGTCTGAACAGTCAAAAGAACCTTCATGTTCGAAGAGAAGCAAGAAGAATGGCAAAGGCAAGGTCCTCTGCCCTTACTGTGGAAGGGGCTTCCATTCAGAAAGCTCCTGTATGAGAAGACAACTTGATGAAATGGCTCTTCTTTTGAAAAGGCACAACATTTCTATACCTGCTAGCGCAAGGAAGGAAGACTCTGAAGAAGAAGAAGAAGAAGAATACCCAAGGAAATGACATGCACTGAAAGCTTGCTGCACATCAACACCTGCTTTCCTCATTGATTCTGGAGCTTCCAATCATATGGCTACATCCATAGAATCATTCTCTTCTTTTCAGTCTTTTGATGGTCCTAGTATTCAGATGGGCAATAACAGTAAAGTACAAACCAAAGGGAAGGGCTCTATCCAACTTGAACATGGAAGGTTCAAAGATGTGTTGTTTGTTCCCTCACTAGCTTCAAACCTGTCATCTGTCTATCCAATGACCCATACTGGATCTCCAAAGCGAGTGATCTTTGGTCCTGACTCAGTGGAGATCATAGATATTTCTACTGGGAGGATCATAGCAAAGGGTATTGCGAATCATGATTCAAGAGCATATGAGTTCTCACATTTCATGCCTCCCTCAGAACCAGTGCACTCTCAGCAGCCACCAGCAAGGAAAGGTAAAAACATTGCATCTACTTCTTTTACAGCTTCTACTAGTATTGCAGATCCATCTATATCAGTTTATGACATTAAGATTCTGGGTGACTCAGATCTAGATTCAGTCCCTACTTCCAAACTGGAAGCTAGGAAGATGACTGGAAACTCACCTGACACTCAGAAAGGAAAGACTCTTGCGCTATGTCATACTGTTTTGCCTCCTTCAGAGAGATGCAATAGACTTCCTGTAAGATGCAATATGGCAAGGGCTCAGTCTTCCTACATTCAGAAGAATGGATATGATCATACACCTCTTCATTAAGCAAGAGACAAAGGTTACATTCCTCCTTCCTCCCATCATCCTTTTCGGAGAAGAAGGAGAAGTCTACATGCCAGGCCCCAGAATACTTGTGCATAGAACACCATGCATGCTGCTTCACTACCTCACAGAGATGAATATTGCAGCAATATATTTTCAAGTTTTTCAAACTTGAGACCTGATTCTACCTGCTTAGATAGAAGGAGGGATTTTTTCCCATGTGGTTTTTGCCCTAATTACTTGTATTGAGCAGTTACTTTATTTTACTTGATGTAATGGGTGACCTATGGTCTTAGTTACCAGGGCCCACAGTTTTTCCAAGTTAGCATTCAGGGGGGGTGTTAGGATTATTAATCCTCCCTTGTCCAAATTTGGGCATATGTCTAAATTAGGAGTCATGTCTAAATCAGGAGTCAATCCAGTCTATTTATAGTCATTATCACCATTGGTTAAACTTGACCTAATTGGGGCACATGTTTCAGTTACCAAAGTGTGGGGAACACTAATTGAGGCTCACTGCCACTTATTGCACTTGATTGCATAAGTTTAGGAGTCTCCTAGATCAATCCCTACAATTTAAGAAGCAACTGGGAGTGCCGAAACCAACCAAGGTTGGTTCACCTTAGTTAATGACTAGTCAAGCCAAGTTAGGAGTCAGTTACATTCAGTTCTAGCTCTCTACATTTAGTTAAATAATGGTTTAATTAATTGCACACATGTGGGGCGCATTTCTCACCTACCACAGTCAGTTAACCATTATTTAATATTAAATGTAACACTTGGTTGTGTTTTAGAACTCCGGTTATGATTTAGACAAGGACAGTTAACTACTGGGTCCTCCAATAGTGATTTAGACAATGTCTTGGTTACGTACAGTCAAGTAGAGTCATCAATTCAAACTTCCTCATGTGGATTCGAATTGCTTGTGGCTATTAAAGCCATTTTACATTATTGTAATTATTATCTGGATTACTTTTTTGATTAATGAAAGCATTCACAACTGCAAGCCTTTTGCACTGTTTCATTCTTCAATGGCTGAGTAAATTGTGAGATCTTCTTTGTGAGTTTTGTTTTTGTCTATAGATCTATATGCTCAAATTTACATAGGTTTGTATCTGCAATCTAATTAGATGTGAAAAACGTATCTATTATTTTGACAACGATTGTGTTACAAAGAAAACCATTCAAAATCGACAACAAGGAACCTAACCTTTTCAGGCAACAAAACATGTTCTCCATGTTTTTGGACTTCTAAGCATATTTGATATATTCTATTATCAATTCAAGCAAGTAAAAATGATAGGGAACAAAGAATGGTAGAAATTGAGCAAGTATGGAATACAAATCAAATTAATTGAAGCAAAACATGTATGAGAATTAGGAATATGTTTCTGATACTATTTATAATTTTTTTGGTTACAACTTACCTTGATTTGTGGAGCTTCACACTGTATTCTTTTGCTTTACCTTTAAAAACATCATTCAACATACTACAAATATTTTCCTGTTGCAATAATTTCATGTTAGGAACCATCAAATAAATATTTTTCTGTTTATGAAAATAACAAAACAAAGCTAAATAAAAACAGTTTGAGTAGTTTGTCTCAATGATTATAAAGAACAATAAAAATGAACCTTTTACTATTGATGAACATTTTTAATTTAGCAATGTAAAATACAATACTATTCAAGTAAAGTAATTGGTAATAAGAGATCACCTAAGGAAACATGGAGAACCACAACACTATGTATATAAGGCCATCGATCACATCAAAATGCCAATTTTTCCTTTGAACTATGAAAATGTTTCCCAAGGCTATCTCTAACAAGTTCCAATGGATGAGTCAAATAACAATAGTAAAATTTAAACACTACAATTATAGAAATAACCGTTTTTAATGTATACTTCCTTACCATTCATTGAGCTTCTCTATGTTTTGAGAATAATTTAATATTCTCTACTAAACAAGACCAATCATGTGAAGGTGGAAGCTCTTATGGTCCATCCCCCCCTCACATCACTCTCAATTCCCAAACCCAATGCATCTACTTGCAAATAAAAATCTAGTGCAAATTAATTCATTCAATAGCTGGAAATTTTTTTCATTAAACCATTCATTAAATCATTCATTAAACCATTCATTCATTCAATAGTTGAAAAAAAATTCATTAAACCATTCATTTAGTCAATAGACGATAAAACCATTCACTAAACCATTCATTAAAGCATTCATTTAACCATTCATTCATTAAATAGCGAAAAAAACCATGCACTACATTATGTTATAAAAAAGAATTACTCAAAATTTTCTTTAGTCACTTCTTTTTTACTTTTCTTCTCTTTACATAATTAGCAAGAAGCGCATCTTCCAGAATTTGTTGACCGATCTCCCTAGTAGATTGTTCGCCAGGTTGAACTTGCGACAAGGGGTTCAAAATTGCTGGAATAATGTGAAAATGTTTCATTAATTTATTTTTGTTTTTATAATTACAAGTAATTCATTTAAAAAAAACATTACAAAGTTTTTTTTTACTTGGCGTGGGCACATCATGTTCATCATTATCCTGTCGAGGCTCAACCTGTACAGTGTTACCTGCATCTACATGCTCTGTAGTTTAATTATGGAGAACTACAATTAATGTTCATCATATGCAATTATCTATACAAAACAGTAGCATATTAATAAATTCATTACTAGGAATCGAAGCATGATCTTCAACTGGTTGGTGTACATCCTCGACAGTAACAAGATCATTACTTTCCTGCTCAAACATAATAAATAGTTTATGTTAATTTTTTATAACGAATACATTGCATGCGAATTAATAAATTTTCATTAAACTATATAGTTTTTATATACTTGTGCACCAGATGGATCACCTAAAGATCGTGTATGCCCATACAAGATTTTTCGACGTTCAACAATAGCTTCAAAGTCATGTGGAAGCCAAGCTTCAAGTCTTCCTGAGTGGGCACTTCTTTGAATCAGTCGGCCTGCATATTTGCATAACGTCATTAATTTTACATTTTGCGCCGGAATAAAACGAAAATAATTTTCTATTTATTATTTGGATGCAGTATCGGGTTTTCAATACTTACAAATCATGCTGCCAAATTCGGATAACCACCAGGCCCAAGCTTGTGTTGACCAATTTTTTCTAGTATTTTCTTTGTGGTCTTTGATGTGTCTGACAACCTAGTCAAGTGTTGAATTACATTAGTCGATGTTCCAAATTGGATATAAAAATTAATAATAATAAGGCTTACAATTACATTGTGGAATGTATTACATACCTCCCTGTGTCTGGTGGTATATTTCATTCTTTTCTCAGACCCTTCTCTTTTCCATCTTCCACTAGGGCTTTCCACTCCCTTGATAGAATCATCGGAGGGTGCTCATACCTAGGGTTCTTTTTTAGGTGAACCCTATATTGCTCTTGAACAATATTTAGATGTCGTCCAACCTTCTTTAGGACCTTCATTGTATCGAAGGTATCATTGCTGAACATGCCAACCAACCATTTATTCAACTCATCCTTTAAAGCTTTTGGCTATCTGTCCCACCTTGTGCGGATGGTGGGCCCGAAGATCTCCAAGTCCAAATCATTGAGATTTTTATAAAATACATAATTTCCTGCAAAACAATCATGCCATTATTAGTTTAAAAAAAAATATTGTTATATTAGAAACAAATTATAAAAACTAAATTGAACAATCTATAATTACGTAGAATTTTCTCTATCTTTATTGAAACAAGTTCCTCGTTCACAAAAAATGTGTAACTATTGAACTCGTGCTAGTGACACAAGAAGATCCAGGAAATGCTGCTTCAACATCAGCATTAGTATCAAACCTTGCCTCCACCCCTTCTTTTGCACGATTTGTTGTGCGTTGATTAGCATTGGATGCACCCTCTACTGGCCTCGGGGGTGTCGCAGAGCGTGTTGCCAATAGGGGGACTTTCCCCGATCATTGACCTGCAAAAAAAGTAGACAACATTATCATAATGAACACATTCATAAAAACGAAAAAATACATAACAAAATAAACATTATGGTACATGTTATACATGTGTACAATTTTAAAGTATTTAAAATGTAGAATTACATTCAGGTTTACCTATTGCCCCGAGGCTGCAGTCGTCTGATCAACTTCCAGGTGGATTTTTCGATCAACACTCTGCATGAAAAATAGATAAGATTATATAAACGAATCGAATATACTATTGAAAAAACATAACAATAGAATTGTTTGTACATATTAAATTTTTACAATGACAATATCGATGTATACCTGCCGACTTGAGGCAGGTCTAGTAACATCTAGTGTGAGGGAGGTGCCCTTGACAGAACCCTGCATGAAAAATATACTAAAAATTATGTAAGAAAACCAAAATACTCACTAAAAAAATTAAATAACATAACATTTTTATGTATACATGTTGCCTTGCGGATTGTGTACTCCTCTCACCTGCTGCTAGGGTGATGCGCCCTCCATCACCTCCCTGCGGAGTCAACATAGGAAATTTAATAAAAAAATATAATTATCTGCTAACGAACAATCCTAAATATGTTAAAATAATTAATAAAATGTTGGGCAAATTGTTGGATGTACCACATCTATACTAACCGTGTTTGTATCTACTCAATTCAAATTGTAATTAATAAGCAACTCTTCCCCAACAATTATTGATTTAATGACACATACAAAGACACTGTTTCCTTCACGCCCCTCAAATATGTAGATGGGTTGCTTAAGTGTAGACTCTGGCTGTGTACTGTTTATAAACCCTGCAATATTCCTAGTTTTTTTTGGCCTTCCGTCAATGTACAACGTTGCTCATTTATTTTGATCCTTGTCTTTCAATTGTAAATAATTTTCCGACAACCCATATCTACACATACTTCATGTATATTGGTCCAGGCGCATCCAATCATTGTAGTTGTAAGAGGGTCCAACATACTCCATCAATTTTGTACATCTGCCGTAACCAACCTCTATTCCATCCATGCAAAACAACCCAAATCCATGTAATGACTATGGTGCAATTCTATATATCCTCTCATTCACACAAAAATCAATGTTGACTTGAGTAAGATCCCTAGGTACCCATTGTTTCACTATATTTCTGTACCTTAAGGGCACCTCGATGTCTCCTATTGTCTCATCATCATAGGAACATGACCCCCCTCCTCCGAGAAAAAATTCCATGCGTTTATTGATTTTTCTTCTGATCTTCTAACATCGAGTTGATCTAGCCCTTGTAGACCTACTGGATGTCTCACTTTCCTCTAGCCTTCCAAAACTCCCCTCACTCAAGGAAGACAGGTATGACAAATACCTGCAACATGGTCGAAAAAAAATTGGCAAATAAGAGCAAAATACCAACAAACACTTGGATAGACTTATAAGTATGACATAATATTGATATCATTATCCCGAATAATATCAATAATTCCCTAGTGTAACAATTCACCACATAGTCCTTTAACACGATATAAATATCAAGTGGTTCCATAGCAAATGCTTCACCCAATTTTTCTTAAAATACAAACTATGATTTTTACAAAATTCTTATGTGTACCTTTTTTAATTTATTTTGTTTCCTCACCAAAAACTATTAAAGACCCAGTTTACGGATCTCAATATATCTAATAAAATCATTTGCAAATATTTTGTAACTTTTTTTTCAGAAGAAAAAGAGGTGTTCCTTGATATTCAATAGTGAATCAAAGGTAACTTGGACATCGTCCTGACAATAAGTCATTCCATACGTGAGTGGAGATCATAAGTATCAAAAAATTTCCCAAGGGGAGGAACGAAACCCACAATCCCAAGATGAGTGAAGTAGAAATACCACATGGAGAACATAAGGACCCAAAGTAGCTTATCCAAGGAGGCATTGAGGGTGGAGAAAACACACCCCTGAGGAGATGAGAACAAAATCTATATCCCCAGCTAAAACAAGAAAGATGCTAATGTATCCCAAAGCCGAAAGAACCAAAAATATACTATGCCACATAAATAAATAAAAACTCTTAAAATAATTGTATCATGCCTTAATGATTTCTCCTTCTAAAAGTTACGAGAAGGAGAGGAGGCCAGTATTCAATGTTTCCTTTGATAAACGGTCTGCACTCATATTGTGCTCCCTGTAGACATGGATAAAGTCATATAACAAACGAATTGAAGTTGTCGGTAGTATAGCATATATGTCAGATTTAATGGATATATGACGGTAATGGAAATCAGACAAAGTCTCCTTCATATTAATATTATGTATTATGAGCTATGTTCCCGAATCCTAACACTTGTATATATTTCTGTCTATGAGGAATAAAGGGAAAGGATTTTTGAAGCACAATGACGAAAAATTGAGGTATGCACTTGCTGATTATCATTATAGTTTGTGATGGTATTTCCATATATTAGATATTTATTGCACACTCAGTATTTTAGGAAAATCAAAACTAGTCTTGCTTTTCGTTAGGCACTCTTTAGAAGTTGGATGTATTATACTGAATAATAAACATACAAAAACTTTCAAAGAGGAATCAAACCAATTCAACATAATGGACACCAACTTCTCTTCCTTCTGTTTTGTCCATATAACAACCAAGTGACCTTTCAACACTGTGATCCTAGCCAAGTAGCTAACCATTAATGTATCTATGTCACTCATACAAATGGTTGAAATCTTGTTTCTCAAGAGAAACTCTTCCTAGGGACACACACTCTAGTATAATACATCCAAAACATCATATATTGGGTTGCCAGTCTTCTTCTCTACAATGTGAGTGATCAAATTTTCTGACCCAAAGTAATAATCCCTACAAATATGAAGCAACCTCAAAGCAAAATCACCAATCAAATCAAGTAGGGAAACCTTTCTAAGGTCCAAACTCTTCTTCCAAAGCACAATAGTAGTTCAAACCACACCTATAATAGTTCAACCACCTCTCCCAGGTATGAAACAACTGAAACACCTAACTCCCGGGTATGAAACAACTGAAACACCTAACTCCTCTTCACCAAGAGAGAAATCCCAGTCAACTCAACTTTAATACCATGTGGAAATTTTGAGAATTGTTTCTTAATGCAAACTCAGAAACTTCACCTCAAACTTGAGGTTCCCCGAATATATTTGGGGAACCATGTGGCTCATCAAATGTTATCCATAAAAAATACAAAAGTCGAAGAAAATACATGTGGCTCATAAAATGTTATCCACAAGCCCACTAGGTCATAGAAATTGTCTACTACCAGCCTGCATACAGTTTTGAAAACATTAAGGTATCAAAACAATTCATTTTAATATTGAAAGTTACACAACATAAGTATGATGCATATATTTACTCTCATTTTTTAACTAATGATACCATGTGTATTTGGTAAAGCAGCTTGAAGAAGATGACATATGACCAAACAACATGCATGCATACATGCTGAGTCCATGCTACGATTACGTGTTTTTAATATCCATTTGGATCAAATTGCATGTATATTCAAAAGAGACACATGGATAGGGTTTGGCTGATTAATAGACACATGGATAGGGTTTAGTTGTTAGCCAATCCAGGGATATGGTTTGCTTGATTAATACAAACCTTCCAAAGGTCTGTCTAAGTGTGCGTCAAACAATATTTGGGTGAATCAAACAACATTCATTGACATTTTATCACAACTTCTAATATAAATGTAGATTTCACATGAAAATCAACATGCATGCACACGTCTTAGATGTTACTCTTTGTGATGAAAGAAGCAGAGACCTTGTTACCCATGGAACCAAAGGCTCGGTCCAACCAAAATAATCAAGCATATCCCTTTGAAAGGAAGATTCATTTCTCCAAAGAAAAATTCCCTAATCGAGACAAATGCCTCACTTGAAGGTGTAGGCAAGTGTTAAATGGGTTTTTAAACCTAAACAAAATTATGCTCAAACCTGAAGTTCTCTAAACCTGAATGTTTTTCAGTCAAATCATAAACCATGAAATCTTATTTCTAGACTCTAGCATCCATCAACTAGTACTTTCCCTTCTTATTTGTTCCATTCAAATGAATATTAAAACTTTGTACCAAATTTTAATACAAACTATTCCAGGTTGACATAACAAGGTCGATAATAAATAGATAGACAATTGTCCATCAGTAGAAGCCAATTATTGTCCAGTTGTGCTTAGCACCTGCCATTCAATGGACAACAAAAAGGCTTCCCTAAAACTCAAAATGGGATGTCAAAACACTGCCTCTATCATAACCTCGCCTTATAGATACATTATACCCAACATAAAATATGGAGTTGCTAAAGACTTCACAAAAACTATTAAATACTCGGGATTCCACTAAAAGTGACAATTATAATCAAAATTCAAAGGATATATCTGATAAAAAATAAAGTCACTTGCAGGAGTAAAGAGCCAAACATAGGATAAAATTTGTAGACTCTGTACTACCAAAAACATATATTGGGAAGGGATGTAACTACCATGGACACAGGGATTTCAACGTTTTTATGCTTTTTCTAGGGCCACAAGAAAAAACTCTTGGTGAGATGCAAACAAAATTAGTCTTCAAACAGATGCCTCTGTTGCCAACAAATGCCTCTATGAGAGAGAATTTATTCTTATAGTTGTTCTTAGTATTTTCCAACCAGAGGTGATGAATACCATTCTTTTTAGTTCACCATGCTGTAAATTGTGGACCAAATGTGTTTAATTTGAGAAACCAAGACCTCCATGTGTTTAATTATGAAAAAATTCTATGTTTTGTGCCTTGAATAAAACCACTAACCTACAGGCCTATACTACTGTGTGTTTGCCTTATAAGTCTTGGAGATCACTCACATATTGCAAATAGGAAAAAATTGATTTACTCATCCAATTTTCTTGGGTTGAAGCTAGATTTTGAGTTTGACTTATTGGGTTGGTAAACCTTGCTATTTTCATCATCATTTGGTGGACTTGTTTTTCATTCTTACCTTGTCACATTGCTTGAAGATCTGAAAATAGACAATAGGATGTCCTCACAAGAGCTCAAATGTCACTATGAATAATCATCAATCCAACCAGAAATAGTATTGATAGTTCTTGTCAATTCAAGATTATTCCATTGAGATTCTACACTTCTTCATTATCAATTTGTATAAATAACTACTTCCATACCATTATGTGTGACAATTAAGACATCAATTCCTAGATGGAGAGCAAGAATACCTCATATCACCATGATGAGGAATTCAATATAGTTGAGATATGGATGGAAAATATTCTAGTTCCTATTGATTTATAGTAGCAGGAGAATCATATGGTGCAAAGTTTCTTCCTAATAATCAACAGTGATAGAAGAATCATACTAACTCTCATAATGTAGTCTCAACAATCAGGAAAACTAAGGCTTCTTGTTGAGATATTTAGTCTTTTGTTGTGGCCATATGTCAGCCCACTATATAGGTAGTTGAGTCCATTTATGTGATGAGTTTTGGGTAGTTGTGGGTTTTTAAACTCACTATTAGAGTTCTTTTTAAGGGTATGGTTGGACTAGTCTCCTCCTTGGGACTAACACCTTATAACCCTATTGAACTAGTATAAATACACCACATCCCTCATTTGCAAGATTATCTATTTCAACTAGTTTTATTCATTATTATCCCTAAGGACACCTATACTTGTGTTCCACACTCCCATGAAGTCTTAGGTGTTTATTATTAATATGTTATATTTCAACTTGTTTATTTTATTGAATTAGGGTTTGTTGGAGAATTGTCCATAGATCCTCTACCTCATGTTTATAACATGGCATTAGAGCTAGTTTGGATTTGTTTTCCTCTATCCAACACTCTTTAAGGTTTTTTAATATTTAAAATTATGGTTTTTAACATGATATTTTTGTGTAGAAACCAAGTTTTAGGGTTTTTTACCCTTATCTTCACCATCACACCCCCTACTTGGTAGTTTTTTCTTGGGTTTTTGGAAAATATAAGGAAGAAGTTGTGATTTTCCCCTCTATAAAATTAGAACACTCTTGTTTCTCTTTATTTAAGCCACAAGTTTCTACAGATATGCACTAGTATTGTGACATCTATGGACTGGTATTGTGACATCTATCTTTCTAAGCTTGACATGTAAGCCATGATTGCCACAAAGTAAACTAAAAATATTTTCATTGCTTGTGAAGACCTAAAACTGTGTGAGATGATTAAATATGATTGTCATCAAACAAAAAAATAGTGATGTTAATCTCAAAGATAAAGAAACCATGTCACTAAATACCTTCTATGAGAAGTCTTCTAACTCATCAATGTAAAGTCTACAATGGTGTGTAAGATTGGACTCATTGTTTCTCTATGGTACTGTGTGTGTTATAATTTTTTCTCTTGTTAGTGTGAACCCGACCAATAATTTTCACATACATAGTCATCATTAAGAAAACCACTAATTCAAGTAAGCACAACCGTTGAGCCTATCCAACAACAAGTGTCTTGGAGTTGTATCAAAGGCTGCAAAAAATTCTGTAAAACAACAATGAACCTTATGTTTGTTGGCCTTTGCTTCCTCGAGAACGATTGCAAGATTATATGTGATCACTCCAGAAATTTTGAGAAAATGTTGCTTACTGCAAATTCAAATTTTTTAACTCAACCTTAAGGTTCCCTGGGATCTATTTCCATTGGACTTTCATCCTTATAAGCATCAAAATTTGAAGTATAAATAACAACAATATAAATTTCACTTATGTACAACCAAATATATAAGTCAACCTCCAAAAATAAAAAATGAACAATTTTAGTTCAGG
Source organism: Pseudotsuga menziesii (assembly GCA_001517045.1). Classification (NCBI taxonomy): domain Eukaryota; kingdom Viridiplantae; phylum Streptophyta; class Pinopsida; order Pinales; family Pinaceae; genus Pseudotsuga; species Pseudotsuga menziesii. The sequence continues at coordinate 122,542 of LPNX010139771.1, read as the reverse complement.
GGAACTATGTTTCTAGAGTCCAACCCTTAGGGCTCAAATCCTAACATAATACATATATGAAATTTCTTATTAACATAAAAATTATTACAACCACAAATCTTCCCTCTTAACTTTTGTACACTTGTCAAATTACTCAAGAAAATTAGCTAACTATTTATGATAAATAAACATACCAAACAACCCTAGAAACTACTCATTTACCATGAGAATATACTTTTAAAATTAACTCTTCAATTACACAAAGTTTGTACAAGAAAGTACACTTGACATATACATAAAAATGAAGTTACAAGTATGTACCTACAACTTATCACAAGTTGGTACAAAATAGTCCTTCAAGATTACCCACAAGCTAAGAGTCCCCAATGCATCCAAACCCTAGCTAGGGTGTCTACCATTAATAGAAAACCCTAATGAGAAATACAAAGGCCTATAAATTAATCCCACCAAACTATATAGCCACACCAAAATCTTTAAAACAAGTTACCACCAACAAGTCCATTCTTAATATTTCACCAAAATTACATCACACAAACTCTCCAAGCAAAGTCCTCCAAGAATCCTCTAGGGTTTATTTCCCCCAAACCCTAGTCCCTTCTCATATGGACTCAAACCCTAGCACTTCAAGTATCCTCTACATTTTGTCTTTCACAAACCCCATCCCTTCAAGTATCTTTTATATTTTGTCTTTCAAAAACCCTAACACCTTCCTTCCTTGCATAAATACAAGTATACAGACGCGAGGAAAGTTTTTCTTGAAGATACAATTGATCCAATCAACTCTCACATGATTCTATATTACTACTAGAACTAAATACTCTCTCCTCACTTCATATATAATAGCTAAGAGAGGCCAACAATAGTAAAGTGTACTAAATCCATAAGAAACCTAATCTATTGTCAATATAGGGTCTCCACTTAAAGTGCTCTCTGTTCAAGGTGTACACATGATATGACAAGGATCCTCAAGGGGTGTGATCTCTAAGAACGGGAGGAAGTTTTCAAGAGCCCACCATCACAAGGTTTCTTTCTCACCAAACCAATCATCCAAAGCTCCTCAACATTGTGTATTGGATCAAGATATAAACCCCAAGCATTGGATCAAGATAAATTATGTGAGATAGAATTTATTCTTATAGCTTTTCTTAGTATTTTCCAACCATAGGTGTTGAATACCATTCTTTTTAATTCACCATACAGTAAATTGTGGATCTCAATGCCATGCAAAAATGTGTTTAATTTGAGAAACCAAGACCTCAATGTGTTTAATTATGAAAAATGTTATGTTTTGTGCCTTGAATAAAACCACTAACCTACAGGCCTATACTACTGTTTGTTTTCCTTATAAGTCTTGGAGATCACTGTGCGTTTAATTATGAAAAATGTTATGTTTTGTGCTTTGAATAAAACCACTAACCTACATGCCTACACTACTGTTTATTTTTCATTCTTACCTTGTCAGATTGCTTGAATATTTGAAACTTAAAACATCACTTACAACTCATTCAAGTCATATAAGGAATACTAACTACAACTTAAGTATTTTGCTTCTCATTATAAACCAGTGGATACTATGAATCCTTTTTCGAATAGTGAATATTGACCCCTAAGAGGCTAAGTTAATCGATAGAAATTGACACCTTTACCATGCATTACACGAATTGATTCAAAGAGGAATGGATTAATTTCAAAATACAAATAAGCACTTTACTCAAATAAAGCCAAAATATAACCATTGGGGATTATTTTCCTTTATCATGAACCTAAAAATGATCAATTTTAATCCTTGTGTGAGTACTCTGCTAATGTTATACTTATATCATCCTACTTACAATTATGAATGCATACATATAATGAGATGCAACACAACTAAGCATACAAAGTATGAGAACAATAGGTGATGAAAAAGGTTTTAAGGTTAAAGTGGGCCATGCAGATGAAACATCATTTTTGGATAGCCACTTGGAAAACATATCGCACACACATAGGGTCACACTGCAACAAGGAACTGCAACATATCACACACACACAAGGTCACACTGCAACAAGGAACTGCAACATATCACACACACACTCACCGACTTAGAACTGGTTGGTTTGGTTTGAATTGGCTAGCTCTAAACTTATAGTAGTCACTATAACAACCTACTCCACAGGGTCACAAGGCAACAAGGAGGTCCACTATCAAAGACTGAGTGAAAAGTATAACACTCATTTGTTTAAAAACAATGCCCAACTTACCTAAACCACAAAGCAAATTATGCTATATCCCTATAAGAACAAAACTGTTTATGTTTCCCCGCAACCCAAGGATATGTAGGTGTCAACCCTTATGCACAGGTGCATGAATAACGCACAATTAGTTTGGTTCTTCAGTAGGTAGGACATTTACAATTTTTTTTCTTCTCACCACTGCGATCAAACAACACGTTCCACTCATATTTGACACTCTTACTTTATAAGATGGTTTTCTTCACCATCTCCCAACACCCACATGGGTCAATCCAACACACACTATTATGTCCTAGGGTGTATTATCAACATAAATTGAGAATAATTTCCTCTTTAGCAGGGAGGAAATAATGGGACTTAATCGTCGATCCTAGTGGACAAAGTCCAAATGGAAAACTTGTGTTATATTTCTAATGTTTTATTTTACATTTCACATATATCATTGTAAAGGTGATTTGGTTAAAGATGATAAATCACCGAACAATTTATCTACCTGCACCTAACTCTCCATCTGCCTCAACCCACCACAATTTTGTACTCCGAAATATATCTAATGGAACATAGAGCTTATAGCACTGTCATAGGGATTGAGAGTCAGACTCACCTAATCCCAAGTTTGACTTGGATTGGCCGCCATAAGAGTTTTTGTGGATTGGTTGAGTCAAAATTGTAGTTGATAGAGCTTGACTCAAGAAACATGAATCAAACTCGCGATCCCCTATTTAACTAGTGATTTGAACTTGTACTCGCCTAGGAAATAGATAAATATCCTTTAAAAGTTTTAAACAATGATTCTTTTTAATTTTTGCAATCAATTTGAGTGAATATCCTTTCTTCCAGAGTGATTACAAGTGACAAACAGACCTAAAGGAGGACACCGTATCCATCTAGCATCCACTGACACTTTTGTTTATCTTTATATTTTTATACTTTCCAAATGAATTTTCTAACACCTCCTATGTTTGATATACATGAGGTAGCAAAGGTGTTGGATGTCCCTTATTGCAAGCCCCTTAATCATACATAAAATAATTCCTAGGTTGCTTATAGTTCAAAAGATGCCTAGGGGATGAAATATACTATCACAACATGCCCAAAAATACCCTGATGGTGTTGTTTCTTCATCCATTGATACAAATCTAAACCTTACAAACCAAAATTTCTTCATAAAATCCATGGCTCAACACAAAAATATTGATTGTTCTATATATATAGGGTTAGGAATGCAATTTTACTTATATTGTACACAATAAAGTCCCTAAATCTACCCATTAATCATGCTTTAGGGCTGTTAAAGTGATGTATTGCTGGTCGACAAACAATATATCTCTATGAAGCAAAGGCCTGAAAAAAAGATAAATTTCTAAATACAATGATGACGCAAAACCCCATTGTGAGTCAACCTAAGCGTCCAGGAAGGGTTCATATTGTGTATAAGGAGGTGATGCTTACCCGTTGAGCCATGATAAATCCTTTTCCTTTCTTCAATATTACCGCTTGGATGCAAAACCATCACCTGTCAAGTTGAACCGTGTTCAAGTAATGGCATGCGTGAGCTCCAAATTGAAATGAGAACCCTAAGCTCCGAATCAAAATGATAACCCTGCATGTTTCCTCCAATTTTAACCATGATCAAGTAATGGCATGTGTGAGCTCCAAATCAAAATGAGAATCCTGAGTTGCAAATCGAAATGATAAGAACTATTAGCTGGAAATAGAAATGTGATCTGTGAGCTCCAAATTGTCAAAATGAGAACCCTGAGCTGTGAATAGGAATGTGAACCATGAGCTAGTCCAAATCGTCGAAATGATAACCCTGAGCTGCAAATGAAATGTCAACTGTGAGCTAGTACAAATCGTCGAAATGATAACCCTGAGTTGTGAATCAAAATGTCAACCGTGAGCTAGTCCAAATTGTCGAAATGATAAACCTGAGCCGGAAATTATTTGAAAAGACAAGCCAAAATGATTTCAAAGTTCAATTGTTGGCAACAAGACAAGCCATGCTCATTGAATTTTAGATGAATGTCATTCAATGACCTTATGGGTACAATGACCTTTACCTTGGGTCAATATTTCTTCATCCCCACAATTTAAATTGGAGATCATAGTTTAGAACATCTATGTAACAAAGTATTGGTTAATACTTTAAATACTTGAATAATTTATGGAATTATTGAATGCAATGAGTTCAATTATGAGTTGTTTATGGAAAGCATAGAATATTGAAGTCTCCATGTCTCCTCTTTAGCTAAGAACCTAGTTAGATTGTATAAAAATGACTATTTGTGTAATTGTTATAGTAGCATTTGAGAGCTTCAGTGTAGATGAAGTAAATCAATGGTTTCCATATGTTACCTTTGATACAAAACATGCAAAGGTGTATAATTGAACTCCATGTGTGACATGAATGTTATGACATGGAAAAATTGTAGGGTGTTGTCACCTATCAACGTATGACATATGATCACCTTCCATATTCATCACATCATTGTACTCACTTTCATGAGATTGAGGTGCATTCCCCTACTAATGTGTAGATTTTGTTTCGATGTCAATCACAACCATCATGTTGACTTAACTTGCATGAGCTCTTTTCCATAAAAACACCATCGTATGACATCATGTTGACACAATTATAAATTTTACTGAATTTCCCATGGGACAAACATTATGACCTACATATGCTTAATTAAGTACCATCCTATAAGAAGATAGGCCACAAGGTGAAGTCCTTACTTCGCTTCTCCCTTTCCGAATACCAAAATTTGAATCTCATCAGCAAGCACTCATATTTGCGTTACTAATATAGTTGGGCATTTAAACTAAATATTCAAAATTTTACTTAACTAGAATTGAGTCTATGAATTTTACTTAACTAGACTATCAATGCATGTGTCTAGTCTAACCATGCCAAATTTAACACCATCTCGGCATATACATAAAAAAATTCATCATTGGCCCCGCGTAGCATATTAATTAATCTATAGGTATGGTTTTTGTTGCTCGATTTGTTAGTGACGGACATGTTTGACAATGAAGATGACGATGAATTAGTTCACAAATATTATGATGATGAGGATGATGATGATGATAATGATGACGATGACAATGATGATGATGATGATGATGGTAATGATGATGATGATGCTATTGATGATGTTGATGACGTTGATGATGTTGATGTTGATGATGACGATGACGACGATGATGATGACGATGATGAATATGATGATCACCATGTTGATATCATATGAAATGATGAAGATGATGATTATGATGATGATGATGATGACACTGATGATGATGTTGATGACACCGTCAACGCATGTGTCTAGTCTAACCATGCCAAATTTCACACCATCCTGACACATACATAAAAAAAATCATTGTTGGCCCCACGTACCACGTTAATTAATCTATAGGCATGGTTTTTGTTGCTCGATTTGTTAGTGACGGACATGTAATTTGACAATGAAGATGATGATGAATTAGTTCACGAATATTATGATGATGAGGATGAGGATAGTGCTGATGATGATGATGATGACGATGATGACGATGATGTTGATGATGTTGATGTTGATGAGGACGACGACGCCAACGATGATGATGATGAAGATGGTGATGACCATGTTAATATCATATGAAATGATGAAGATGATGACGATGATGATGATGATGCTGATGATGCTGTTGATGGCGACGATGACAATGACGATAATGATGCAAGCTCATAAGGCATTTTTTATTTGTGTCAGAGGATTTTAATGGTATCACAAAACTTTATAGATTATGAATTTAAACACACTATGAAATTTATATTAATGAGTAATTTATAATCTTACCCTTCTTTTGAAATGTTGTTATAAATTGTGTCCTTCTTAATTGGAAGGGTAAAAATAAGATTTTGAATTTTTTTAAGGGCAATTTTAACTTTGCGCTTCTAGAAAGGGCTCTGTAGGTCACACTTCCTTTTGTTTTTGTTGATGTCATATTGGATACTTCAGGTTTTTAAAATATATACTTAATGTTTTTAAAATATTTTATAAATATAAGCTTTAATTAAAGTTTAGCTAATTTTAAGTATCATATAAATATTTTTAAAATATATTATAAATATGTGCCCCTTCTTCAAATATATACTTAAAGTTTTTAAAATATACTATAAATATACGCTTTAATTAAAGTTTAGCTAATTTTAAATATTATATAAAGGTTTTTGAAATATATTATAAATATGTGCCCCTTCTTTAAAACATATTATAAATATGTGCCCCTTCTTTAAAATATATTATATATATGTGCCCTTCTTCATTATTAATTTGAAGTTTAGTTAAAACAAAATAATTTTTAAGTATGATATAAATTTTATAAAGGTTTTGTAAAATTCAAATATTAAATTAAATATTTAAAATTTTAAAAATATTTATTTGAATTTAATTTATTATTATTATTATTATCTAATAATCAACTACAATAATTAAAGTAATTAATTTGATCTAGGTTTATGCTTAATTGTAAAAATTAATATAAAAATAATAAATACAATTTTAACCATTTTTATTTGTCTTTTTTTGAATTAACTATTATAAATTTGTATTATTTTTAGTAATATTTAGTGTCACATAAGTAATTATACAACACGTGAAAATAAAATAGAGTATACATTGATAAATATAAACAATAAGAACTAGTTTTTTTTATGCATAATGCCAAAAAAAACACAACATACTTTTACAAACATAATTTAAAATGCGCATAGGAAAATATAATACAAAAAACAAATGTATAATTTGTAATTAGCTATAGCAAATCTTTTTTGATAAAAATATTTTAACAATACCACAATGACATTAGCAAAAAATTGACTAAACTTCAATAATTTCACATCCAAGAATATTTTGCTTTCTTATTAAATAAGGTTCTATCAAACACAAAGAAGCACTTCCATATAAACAATGTTCTTCTTTATGTGAAGTAAATAAACATATTTTAAATATAACATCTCTTTGTCCCATTATTTTAAAAATCTCTTAGTATTTTTTATTATATGTATGGCCATACAAAATATGAAAAATAGGCTTTCTTATTTCCAATTTTTTGTTTTATTTTTTCTTTTTAAATTCATGGTTTTAAAAATCAGAAGAAGAAATTGCATATAAAACTAAAGTGTAGAGCAATTCATAAAAGTTGATGATTTTAAGAAATGATAACAAGAAACATATATGTGATATCACCATGTTGATCTCATATGAAATGATGAAGATGACGTCGATGACGACGACGACGACGACGACGATGTTGTTGATGACGATGGTGACGACGACGATGATGACGACAAAGACGATGAGGATGAGGATGATGATGATGGATGATGGATGATGTTTGAGTCTAGAAACCCTCCCACACCATCAATGCACGTGTCTAGTCTAACCATATCAAATTTCACACCAACCCGACACATACATAAAAATTTCATCGTTGGCCCCACGTAGCACATTAATTAATCTATAGGTATGGTTTTTGTTGCTCGATTTGTTAGTGACAGACATGTTTGACAATGAAGATGAGGATGAATTAGTTCACAAATATTATGATGATGAGGATGAGAATGACGACGATGACGACAACGACGACGACGACGACGATGATGATGAAGATGATGATGATGATGATGTTAATGACGATGATGTTGATGATGATGTTGATGATGATGTTGATGATGTTGATGTTGATGTTGATGATGATGATGATGACAATGATGACAGCGATGATGATGATGATGAGGAATAAGAATATGGTGATGACCATGTTGATATCATATGAAATGATGAAGATGATGACGATGACGATGATGATGATGACGACGACGTTGATGACGATGACGATGGTGATGATGATGACGACGACGATGATGTTGATGACGACGACGACGACGATGATGATGACGATGGCGACGACGACGACGATAATGGTGTTGATGACGACGATGATGTTGATGCTGCTGTTGCTACTGCCGATGATGATGATGTTTGAGTCTGGAAACCATTCCACACCATCAATGCATGTGTCTAGTCTAACCATGCCAAATTTCACACCATCCCTACACATACATAAAAAATTTCATCATTGGCCCCACGTAGCACATTAATTAATTGGTTTTTGTTGCTCGATTTGTTAGTGACCGACATGTTTGACAATGAAGTTGATGATGAATTAGTTCACGGATATTATGACAATGATGATGATGATGTTGATGATGATGATGTTGATGACGACGATGATGTTGATGACGATGATGTTGATTATGTTGACGATGATGATTATTATGTTGATGATGATGTTGATGATGATGATGTTGATGACGATGATTTTGATGATGATGTTGATTATGTTGATGATGACGACGACGATGATGATGGTGATGACCGTGTTGATCCCAAAACAATGATGAAGACGATGACGATGATGATGACGACGCTGATGATGTTGTTGATGATGATGACGACGATGATGATGATGTTGATGTTGTTGTTGTTGTTGATGATGATGATGGATGATGTTTGAGTCTGGAAACCCTCCCCCACCGTCAATGCATGTGTTTAGTCTAACCATGCAAAATTTCACACCATCCCCGCACATACATAAAAATTTCATTGTTTGCCCCACGTAGCACATTAATTAATCTATAGGTATGATTTTTGTTGCTTGATTTGTTAGTGACGAACATGTTTGACAATGAAGATGATGATAAATTAGTTCATATATATTATGATGATGAATTAGTTCACGAATATCACCCTGATGAAGTTGGTGATCACCTTGTTGATCTCATATGAAATTATGAAGATGATGATGATGATGACGAAGACGATGACGCTGATGTTGATGTTGATGAGGATGATGATGATGATGATGATGATGAGGATGATGATCATGATCATGATGATGTTGTGATGTTGTTGATGATGATGTTGATGATGATGATTATGACAACGACGACGATGATGTTTTGAGTCTGGAAACCCTCCCACACCCTCAATGCATGTGTCTAGTCTAACCACTCCAAATTTCACACCAAGCTGGAACATACATAAAAAAATTCATCGTTGGCCCCACGTAGCAGATGATGATGATGACGGTGGACTTAAGTATTGAAAAAGAAAATGCCAAACAATATTAGCTGCAAAGACATTGAACATCAAATTAAAATTGATAAGATTTAACTTACCAGTAGGTGGAAGCACATTGTTCACAAAAATAAATATTGTTTTCTCTGCTCCTACATTTACTCTCTTGCGTATCATATGTATAAACTGTCCCACTGTAAAATATATTGGAATCATATATCTGCAAATCCAAAATGATCATGATATGTTCAACTACTATCAAATGACTAATAGATTTCTATCTTCAATTTGATGAAATAAATTGATTTTGCAAATCAAATTATATAATAATATTCAAATATTTGGATACTTGTCCCATATTATTTTAGCCTCGTCTTTTCTCCTATTTGTAAATATATGATCTCATTAATGTTACTAACTATTTTTAAAACAAATAATATAAAATAATATTTCTAATTAAATAGTCACCCTTCAATAGACTTCATCATCTTCTTCATCCAAGTCATCATCCGTATCATCAGATCCAGAGTCAACATTGTAAGGATTGGCCATATCATCATTGCCATCTAATTCAGTTACGATCATCGTGTCATCGTCAATATAATCTTCATGGGCATTGTTTGCTACATCATCTGATTCAACTAATTCTTGGACGTATTCTTCTGGATCATCATGATCATATAACTCACGTTGATCATGCTCTTCATCACCGTCTTATTCTTCCAAAATACCCTCTTCATTACCTTCATGTAGGTTATACTTTACTGGCCTTCCCCTTGGATCGTATCTCACAACAAATGACCATCCCGCTTTACCTGGAACCTCCGAGTAAAATACCTGTTCACATTGGCTTGGAAGAACATAGGGCTCCGTTCTTGGCTCAAACAACCTTGTATTTACTATGGTAAATCCATTATCGTGTTCAATAATAGTTCTATCAGGATCACGTTGATTCAATTGTAACCTATACCATTTGACAATAAACAGAACTACCTTGAAGGATTTAAAGTCACACTGAAGAATATCTTCAAAATACCCATAGTATCGATTTTCTGAGAGTTCTAAATGTCTGTCACTTCTAGATGAAACATTGGTCACCTCAAAGACTGCAGATATCCCACAATTTGATTTTTTTTTGTTTCATCCAATTTTTTGATGCGATATCTACAACCATTGCAGACCATAGCCTTATGGTGTTTTACCTACAACAAGCAATACACGAAAATATTACATAATGATTCAATATTTATGATTAAGTGCATGTTTATGCAGCCATACATGAAAAAGAACAACATGTACATCAAAATGTAATTTGCAAAAAAAAAAAATTAGAGTGATTGATTAATATTCTTTCCTGCTTATCTTTTAAACCATATGCTAAATCGATTTTGCTTTGTGTAAGATTTGTCTCCATTGCTATGTGTTTCTTTTACCAATGAATCCACACCTTCCCATGATATTCTATGACCCGATTGTTCGCATTGTTCAATCCATACCTTCATCCAGTCAAGATTGTTTGCGATGTATAAATGAATTGCATCTCACTCTCGACCAACTGCTTTATTACAATAAACATTAAAATCCAAGACATATGTAAATTTTCAGAACAAAGTATATGCTCTTAATTGATGCAATAAATTGAATACACAATTAGAATATGTACGATATATATACATAAAAGTCAACATCCAAATGTATTATATTAATTAACATCCACTAGCTAATAATTACCTTTCACCTTCCTCGATCTACCTTTCCCCTTCAGGTACTCCCCTTCAAAATTGTTATTGGAGTCTGGATCACAAGTGTGACGTAAATTGAGCTTTGACGCTAAATTAGGAAGATATTCACTAAAATACAACATGTTTTGGTATACCATATATCCTTCCATCATAGAACCCTCAACATGTGCTTTTTATCTCACCAAATCCTTCATAAATTTCAAGTGCCTCTCAACCATTCACACAGACCTTGAGTGCACAGGTCCACACAATTCAATCTTCTCAACTTGGTGTATTAGGTAGTGTTTCCATTCATTGAAAAATGTCGAAGGTAGATGCTTCTGCATTTCACACATGAGACAAGGAATTTCTCTCCTTTAATACTTTATATCTTCTTTATGGATTTCTTTAGATGACAATTATCTACAAGTGACACAAACCAATAACGATATTTAACAAAAAAAAACATTAATTTACATAACATGAATTAGTGCACAAAAACAAATATAAATTATACGAAGAATTAAAGAAACACTAAGCACATGCAAATAATCGCTAGTTACCTCATGTATTTCCCAAGATTATATATAACTTGTTTGACATCGTTGTCGAAGTTTTGACATTGTTGTCGAATTTGTCCAAGACATAGAGAGGTAGAACATACTGTATCAATATACAAACCATGTCATTTTTTAAACAAAAAGTAGACAAACAAAATAACAAATTTATGCAATAAAATTAAAAAAAATTATATGGACATAACAATAATAGTTACCTTCACGAAGACGTGCCAATCATGCATTTTGACCCCCACAAAATCACCTTTCTTTGTTATGATATTCTTCAAGTTCGCACAAAATCCAATGGGAAATTTAATTTTCCGCATTACTTCTTTTACAACATTACTTTGCTACTCCGTAAAAATCCATGGAATTGAGTTTATATTAATTTGGTCTCCGTTGCTATGAAATTGAATGACGTCTTTCATTGCATAGTTTCCTTCTTGAATGTCTTTGCAAACTTTCACAATTTTATCTTTCTCAATCCTTAGCTCCAATAGTCGCCATAATGGTTCAGTCACATTCTTTCCAATATGCATTGTATGAAACATATGAGCAATTTGTAGGTGCTCATAGTAGGACAACCTGCTGAATTGTATAGGATAACTTTTCATTTCTTGTGGAATTCCATTAATGCCTTCATGATCATGACACACATCATGAATATTAGTTTGCAAATAAATTATACAAATCAAATATGGCCACTACAGTAAACAACACACAATAATAAAAAAATACATAACACTTCATATACGATGATCCATATGTATAAGCTTGATGATTTCTATTATATTGCATCTTCCAAAGGCGAGGTGTCATTCTCCATGGTTTTAATGTAGTCTCTTGCTTCCCATTGACAATATTTTTTTCGGCTGTTCTATACATGCGATTCTTAGAGAGGAAGTGCCTATACTCATCAAACACCTCCTTTTTTAAGCATTTTGAGCGATGAGATTTGATCTTAGGAACAAAAACTGGACATGCAATTTTTCCCTTTGTCTGAAGACCTACAATATATAGATATGGAATATCTATGTCAATTCTAATTATATATAAACTATATAAACTACTTATAATTAAATGCAATTAAAGTGGAACTTAAAAATACAAACCACAAAAATGGGTTAACCTTGGGGCATCATGTATTGTCCATACAACCATTGCATGGAATTGAAATTGCCTTTGTCACATTGGTCTAGATATACGTCATCCATACTGATGCCATTCCATAACTTTAGTATCTCGTCTATAGGAGGTTCGATATATACATTCACATCTTTGACTTGGAACTTACCAGATTGATTTGAAGTATATATAAAATATATAATTATGAGAACCATTAAGATATATAAACCATGCAAAATGAGTATATATATAAGGAAACAAAATACGACAAATGAGATGCCACAACTACATTAAAAATAAAACAGTTGTAGACACAATATACCTGGAATAATCATTGACAACATTATGTGCTCCCTCTTTATTGACAACCATGGAGGAATATTATTGTTGATAACAAAAATAGGCCACACCGTGTAAATGGATTAACAACATATGTTGCCAAAGGTATCCTAAGATTACGAGGTTCTTCTTTAAAGTGAGGCCAATTTTCCTCCATATCTCTAAATGCAAAACCATCTGCAGGCATTCAAATAACATAATCTTGACTTCTGTTCCTGGCATGGTAATCCATAAATTGCATATGTTATTGCACCTGAACAGTCATTGCAAACGTGGAATGATAAGAATATAACGAAGAACCTTGTGAGGCACCTTTTTTGTTACCTGATCTGTTCGATATCTACTTATATGACATTCCAGACATTCTGTTGCAAATTCATGCTGATTATAATATATACCATGGTCATCGGGGCATGCATGAATTGCTTCATAATGCATTCCAATCTCTTTCATGATGGAAGATAAATCTAGTTATGTGCGAGGTAACATATTTGATGGTGGTAACAAAAATTCAGCTATCAAGCTACATCAAATAAAAATAAAAATAGAGTTAACATAATATATAAATAATATTAACAAAACACACTTCATCGGTATTAATTTGAATTATGAATTAACTATACAATTATTAGAGGAATAAATAAAAACTTTATCACAATCATATATATGTGATGGATTATTTTACATACCTTAACATCTATGTGATTGATATGTTTGAAAAACCATTCATAACCTTCAAGTTCATTATCAACAATATAACAGAGATAAGATTTGTTCTGGAGCCTTCATAAAAAAAGGGTTTGTATGCTTTCTCAAGAAGAGGTATATCGTGAACATCATCAAAGTCATCAATATTTTCATTATCATCGTCAACGTCATTATCCATTATAACATTAAATGAATCATGGATCAATGTATTTGTACCATCATCTTCAACTACGTTATCAGTATGATCATCTTCTTCAATACGATCATTCACTTGTTCTCCATTAAGCATAGGCACTCCATGTTTCTCCGGTACTTGTTCTGAAAGCACTTCCTTTGGATGATATGAAGTAGGATGTCTTTCCTTTATAGATACATGAATACATCAATATATATAAGTTAATATATGAAATATTAAAATAATACATACATTTACCAAAGCAAAAATATTAAAAACTTTATAACGGTAAACTTACAAATGAATGATATTCATTTCCCCCCTCAACGTGTCCATGTTTCCTACAATGTTTTGTGGCTGTTGCGATCAATATTCTTCTCCTCTTAAAGCCCCTGCATTGACTACATGGACAATAACATTTACCATCACCCCTTATTTTCGCTGCATCCCATAGTATAGCAAGCAATTGTCGATTTTGTTCGTTTGGATCAGGAATATTGCTATTTGACATTTTGTCACAAACTTCGTGAATGAAGACTTTCGACAATATTAAAAAATCAAGGTCCACAAATCACTATTTTCGCAAACAGTGGTTTGTCGAAGAATAAAAGAATTTCCACAAACTGTTTGTCAAAGAAAAAAATAATTCCACAAATCGACTGTCGAAGATTAAAACAATTCCTCAAACCATCCGTCGAGGAATAAATAATTTGTGCAAACCGTCCGTCGCTTCTATAGGAAACTTGTCAAAATGTCTTGTAATATATATGTTTTCAAATTTCACTGTTGTCGAATATCTAACGATATGAACCTACTTACCGTTGCAAATAAGCCTTTATACTATTGTAAAAAAATAACTCGTCCTCGTCGCAAAGCCGACGACCGTGTCGTCTCTTAACTGATGATAAGCCAGGTTGAAAAACCGATGACCATGAAGGTTGAAAAATAGACGATGCTTGAATACGACAAAAACAAATTAGACAAAACAATACTTTTCATCATTGCAATCTGATAAAAAAGTACTTTCTGTAGGATGTCGTCAGAGTCTAGGTTCAAATCCTGTTGTGTTAGGAGTTTATTAAAGTTCACGTGTTAATGTATATAAGCATGCTAGACATTGTTTTGAGTCATTATGAACATGTGCTAGGTCCCCCTTAGGTTTTTTTTTAAGTTCCGAAAACAAAAAAATTCTCGCAACATTAGGTCATTTTTTAATGGTTTAAATGAAAATTTTCAAATTGTAATAAAAGTGTGGTTAGGAGTCCGATTTTGGCATGGAGATGCTTGTTTTTACACTCAGAGTATCCATTTTATCCTATGTTCAACTTTTCCTAGGTTTCGATTGATTAAATTATCACTTGAAGCATTTTTGTTTAATAAGGCATCAAAACGTAAAAAAAATGCTAAAAAAGCGACAAAATGACACAAAAGACAAAGTCAAAAGTTAAGTGAAATCTTATTGGTTTAACATGGAAAAGGTCGCTCGTTTTTCCTTTAATGAAGAGATAATTGGACTTTGGTTAAAAGCGCCAAATTAAAAGGTGATTTGGCATGTAGCGAATCACTCAAATTTTCAAAGTGAGCCACTCTCCATGAGTCAAACACAAATCCAACTTCAATCAAGTCGCCACTTTAATGGGACAACTCGCCCTTTCCTTTGGTTGTCCTTCCACCATGTCATTTTTCCATTCGAAGGTTGCACATATGCCACATGTGAGACATGAAAGCGCACTCTGTTTTTTGAAATACACTCCTCACTCTTCGAAACTCAATCAAAATGTGACGCCACATCAACCAAGCCGTACATCTAACTTACGATTTGAGAGGCGACCATTTGAAGATGTGGCATCATATGTATTGGTTGGTAAAGGTTGGAGTGAGGGAGCATCTCTCTTATGAGAGGTGGCAATTCCACATTGAAGATCAAATCAACAAACTTCCTCAATTATCTCACGAACTCAAGTTCACGATAGTCTTGTTCAATTGTTTGGTGCGCCTTCCCTTAGGCTTGGTTAGTCTATTTAAGCGAGGATTTCTTCCTTATTCCGGACGGAAGCAAGGAACCTATGCACATGAATTGTTGTTATTTTGCAATCTGAATAAAGTTGAAGGCTTTGGAGGTTCATGAGGAGTGACATCTTTGGTGCATCTGCTTTGCGAATGAGGTGTTGTTGCTACGATTTAATACTTTGTTTTAATTTTATTATTAGGTTGCCTTAGAGGGCTCTTTGAAACACATAGGGTAAATATTTGCGATTGTCAATTTGTTTAGTTACTGATTTACTCTTAAAGATTCAAGAAGGCATTATCTTATTAAGTTATATTTCATGTTTTTTTTGTTTTCATTAGTAGAAGGTACCAGATCTAATATTTTTTGTTGCAAGTGTGATATGTTTTGTTGCAGATCATCTTGCCAAGTAAAATGTTGAGCTAAGCTGCATCTCTTTTCTTGGATTCAGAGTAAAATCACCTTTTTTTGTTTAACCTCTAAGTCTCCAAGTTTTCCCAAAGATTCAAGTTGGAGATTGAGAACCTTCTTCTTCTCTTAGAAATTTAAGTTTACTCTCTGGTTATGTTCAAAAGCAAGCTTAGATCTATTTTAAACGTTTATCATATATTCTTTAGCTTGTTCCTATTTCTAGATCTAAAGTGCTTTCATTTCATAATCATAAGCTTAGATCTAGTTTCCCTTTCCTAGTACTCGAAGTAGAAAAATCTTTCCATCTTTCGACAAGTACTAGGTTCTATTTTTATTGTATTTTATTGACTAGCACCCTAATTTATAAATACATAGCTTGCTGGTTTTTTCCTTTTCATGACAGGTTAAGCGGAAATACTAGCGAATTTTCGAAATTTCAAGTTTCTTGAAACACCTCTCATCCTCTTTTCTTCATTCTCCTTTTTCAAGCAAGCTATTATAAGCCTTTTTTACCAGCTTTTAAGATCAAAAGGCAACCCCTATCCCAAAGCATTGTAATAAAATTTAATAAAACAAGCAAGTGGGCTACACACCGCCCACACTCCATCCTCCTGGGGGGATTTGCAATGTCTTTTGATGGTTTTCATTTTTTCTAACGTTTTGTTTTGACAACACATGCACATAATCCTTCTTCTAGAAAGGTTGTATACTTTGACTAATCATTTAGTTTTATTTTATTTTATTTTTGACAAATTAGCCAACACTAATCCAACCTTGCTCTCTCGAGTACGACCTTTAGGCCTGAAAGAGACTCTTGGCTATAGTAATCAGTCTCACCACTTTTACTTATTTTGTTTTTACAATATCAACTTCAAATAAACAATTTTCCATTTCTGTGTATGCTCTTTCCCATCATAGGTTTTGTTGGAGTTTTTACAACTTTAGAAGCTATTCTTATTGTCCTCCTTTGGGAGTTGAACTTGTTGTAATCATTCATACAAACCCTATAAAGAACAATTTAAGCCTTGGGGTGAAAAGCCAAAAATAAAAGAATAAAATAAAAATTATATTGCTCCCCCAAGTGAAGTGGGGCTCAGTCAAATTATGAGTGGGAAAACAATATAAATAGGAGGCACCCCTCCTCATTATTACACACAACAACAACAAAACAACACAAGTCAAGTGTGTAGTTTTCTAGGAGAGAGAAGTTCGCATACACTACAGAAGATGACTATTTTCAGGGTTTCTATATTTGGAAAGCATTTCCATATTTTTCTCTTTCTTTATTCATTGTACTCTGATCTTAGAATTATTATCTCAGACGAAGGTTGCTGGGTTTATCCCATTTGGGTTTTCCAGGTGAAAAATACTCGTGTTATTGTTCTGTGCTTTGTCTATCTTCTAGTGATCCTATTGATAAATGCAATTAAGATATGCTGCTATAATCTTAAAGAAAATATAACAGGTTCGCCCCGAGCTTTGGGATAATCAAAAGCAAGATTGTACACTAACTGATTTCTCACATTTTACTAAGGAGACTCACATTAAAAAATCAACATCCCTTGAAAACATAACGAAAATCCGACGTTATCAAAATTCAAGACTTGTGGGGAAATTTTACCAAGGAAGCGAGAACCACTAGAAAGAGACTACGGGGCATTGTCAGGTTACATTCTTGTTGGTGTAGTGTTGGACACCCCCCCGTGACTGCATCTAGCCCACACGTCCTTGTGTGAATCCACTTGGGTTGGAAATCGGACACATTCCCACGTACTGTTTGGTATATCAAGAATCCACTTTCCCTCTAATCCACTCATCCTTAATAACTAAAACTGACCAAGAGTTCATTTACAAAACATTTTACCTTTTCAACAACACATCAATTTGTTATGACTCCATTTGGCACTGACATAATTTATACTACTCTCATTTGCTTAAAGCCATCTCAATGTATGAATGTTGTATCTTTATGCTGTTGATCTAATTTCTACTTTGCAACATCTTGTCAGTAAATCATTTCAAACTCCTAACAAAACAATTCATCCGCAACTCTTTCATAGGACTACTCCCCTTGGTTCCGTTAGGAGTATCATAAACATAGAAGTTAGGATCAGGTGACAACGCTTGGCTCGAGACTTGCCCGTAAGGACATGTTGAACAACTTGAATATTTTTGCTGTGCTTACCCCCAGGTGTGTGGAACTTCAATCGATGTTCGATTTACTTCGAAAATGTCTCTTTTTGGAATCTAAACCAAAATTAATTGTACTTTGCAAACTCTGTTTTCGAAAGTTAAAATGACATTAACTCCACTTACAAAACGTCTCTTTTTCAGACGCTAAACCAATGCTAAATCTAATTTGCAAATGTCTCTTTTCATAATTTTACTCAATGTTACTTCCATGTCAGTCGACGTCCCTTTTTGATAGCCTAACGACATGTTGTAACGTCGTTGTGAAGGATGGGCCTACTTTTACACGTTTCACAAAATTGTTTAAGAGCATTACTTAGTCTCTCTTATGTGATGTATAAGACAAATTTTTAAAATTGAAAAAATCCGTCTAAGTGACACTAGGTGATGTCGTATGGCCTTCTTAAGCGACAAATTTCTTGCAACGCCTAGCCGACGTTTAAAAGAACTCTCATTTGACAAAAGCATTGAATTTGGGGTCCAAATGTAGTAATGCCTAGTGGGCTAATGTCTTGTGAATATTTGCTCGCCAAAATGATAGATTGTTAGTGTCTTCACTTTTGTTGTTGCTACTTTGGTGGTGCATGTGCTGTAAGAACCTATAGAATGTCAATGGAGGCCATGATGCTTTCTTATCTCCCATCAATAATACTATGAGTCCATGCACTAAAAGTATGATAGAGAATCTCTATAATTATGATGATGTTAGGGATTAACTTGGGTAGATTACGTGGAGAGTTAGATGCTCCATATATTATGAGATAAGTGTATGTCTCCATTACATACCAATCATCTAGTGTGTTGACTACTTGTATTGGCTCTTCAATCATACATGGAGATGGCTTGTAAAAAACTAAGTTACAAAGAAACTCTTACGAGTATAAAAATAATAAATAATAAAATACACTAATTATAACTAATAATATTTAATTATAACTAATAAATATTAAATATAATTAAAATAAGAGAATGCTACTCTTTAATATTGGTTCCCAAGTTTTTTTAGTAATGAAAAACAACTTTGTATTAGAGAAAGTTGTGTCAAAATTACAAAAAGTACAAAGATCCAAAATTATCTCTGCCTAAGCACGCACGACATGCACTGGATAAATCCAAATAGATACAAAAATCCTACCATACCATCTTTAAACGGACATTTCATTAGAAAGTCCAATACAAATTGGAGGATCAACAACAAAAAATACACATCTCTAGTCATCCACGTGAAAAAATGACAGTGGGCCTACTTGAAGAAAACCAAAACAGATGTGTGCAGACACAAGAACCCGCAGAGAAGAAAAAATAATGGATCCTCCCATCCATACCGCCCAGATCAAGTTTGGATAAATCATCGGCTTCAACATTCAGTGCACGCTAAACATGTTGGAAAGTTAAACAAGTGAACTCTTTCATCAACGTTTTAGTATCCACCAACCAATGGTTAAATTCTAGGAATTTCACTCGAGCCACACCCAGAGCCCAATTAATGATAACTTGAGAGTCTCCTAAAACATGTAAATCTTTTAGATCTCACAACTTTGAATAAAAAAGTAAACTCCAAAGACCAATCTCTTTCCGCATAAGTATTTGTACCACGGCCCGTCTTTAACCATTCTTTAATCACTGTATCTTTATCCAGCTTTATAACAAAACATGCTCTACAATCACCATTCAAAGCAGCTTCCATATAAAAAACCCACTGAATATTGAGAAAGGTTTGTGCACAGGGAAAGAAAACAGACCTTGATATGATGTTACATTGATATGAGAGCATGGTTTCGGCTCCTCTCGGCCCACACATCACACATTTATCCTCCACATTTTGCTCCATTTGACACACTTGCAGCTCATTTCCATTCTCCCAATCCACGCTCCACTCCCCATACATCCCTATTTCCCACGCAGATCACCTCGAGCGTCCTCCCACGGCCTGCACAACCGCACGCCAACTCTCTTGATCTCCACTCCCTTTTGGCTTATTCCCCTGGCTCCACTCTACCTCCAAACACCTTTCAACCTCTCAACGCGCATTTCCTTCCACGTCGCTCTTGATCTCCACTCCCTTTTGGCTTCTTCCTGTGGCTCCACTCCCGATCCACACAACCTCCAATTAACACCTTTCCACCCCTCAACGCGCATCTCACGCACATTAGAAACATGACCATAAAATTGAAAAACCAGTTCAAGAAATTGGACGTTATAAACGAGAAACACAAAAACATGTAAAACATATTGGACACCATGTTAAATAGCCAAAATCAAATCATATAGATGTTACAAAACCCAAGGTCTAGTAATCGTCGTAAACAAACAACGAAGTAGTTTGAGTACGTCGATTACCAAATCCACATCTAAATTATCAATTCTATTCACTATGACACCGTTTCCGTACAAAGTTTCTCCATATCCACCAACTTTTGAAAAGGACGATGACAACTTTGAAGAGAAGAGATTTAAAGATGCGATTGGAACTCGAAGAGATGACCTTGACTAAGAAGAGGAAAATCTAAAAAAATTGATATATTTGATGAAGATGATTTTAAAGAGGTAGATATAGTATATCATTATGTCAACAAAGATGAGTGTAATGATATCGATCAAGATAGTAAGCAAGACAAAGATACACAATATCATAGCGATGAAGAAAATGACAATAAAATATTTGATAAAGATGAAGATGATCTTGACCAAGATTGTGATGAGAATGAAGCCAGTGTTACTGACCATACCGACAATCAATGCAACAACAAGGGATGGATCCTACATTGTGCAAAGGAAGTCAAGTCTGAGAAATCGTGGATTTTAGATTCCACTTTGACCTTGACTACCCTATCATCTTAGAAAAACATCAATGCAACATGGTATGGTGCTTTTGAGTTCGAGAAGACTTGTTAGACCTCATCTTACAAGGTGAAATATGAGGACAATAGAGGGGAATGACACATGATGACATCCCAAATATAAGTGGACTAAAAGGAAAGATGGCATTGATATGGTCCAAGATGAATATTGGACTTCCAATAGACATTTTATCAACATTTAAGAACCGAGATTATCTCTCATTTTGTAAACTTGGCATTAATATTCATGGAAACATTCTTCATATTCATGTACATGGGAAGCATTACAAAAGAGATAAATGGAATAGAGCAGAAATTCAAGTTACAATTGAAGGATAATGCAGTATATGTGCCAAATAGCTATAAGAACATGCTATTTTTAGTTTCTATTTCGATACATCTTAGAAAAGGTCGACAAGAATGTCATAATAAGATTTGCACAAAGGACAAATGTGATGTCTCCAGTACCTATTGAAATGAACTACCATCCTTTTGTTGTAGCTCTATTATGTATCAAGCACCTGATTGGAAAGATGTCAAAACAAAACCCTATCTTGTTTCTCCAACATGAATTTGTTAATATTAGCAAAACCTATGTTAATCGCTTAATTTGGGAATACAATATTTGGCTTGGGATCATTAAATAGATGCATCTAGTCATGCTTGAGACATATGAGGGTAGTCAACAAGTTTTTGAAAATCATCCATTTATGGTGAAGTCAAATGTCAACCTAGGTGGCAAAGCGGTCAAACAAGGCATCAATATAGTTTGATTTTCAAACCATATTCCACCTTTTGAGCAAGGGCCATATGTCATCACAAGGATCACTATGAAGCACATTAATCATAATAGCGATAAGATTAACCATGGTGTTTTTTTTAGCCTTATAAGTACAAAGGTTCCTTCCAAGGGAACTGACACATAATATGTTGGAAATGACATCACAAAAATAGTTACTTTTGTCCAGCCTATCAAGTTCGCTAAGTTGAGGTAAAAAATAGTTAAAAAAAACAACCATGCAAGGGATAAGAGCGTAAACGAAACTTCACCAAGTACATACTTAATGTGAATTACAAAACAAAAGAGACAAAATTAAGCAATAGTCATAATCAAAATCTCATGTCTCAAGTCATCAGTTCGACACAAATCTAGAATAGAAGACAATATCAATGGGATTAACTTTGAGGACAAAGCTTCCCTTGAGGGGAAGACAACGTTACGAATATAAAAATACTAAATAATAAGATACACTAATCATAACTAATAATGCTTGATAATAATAGTGAATATTAAATATAATTAAAATGAGAGGATGCGTCTCCTCATATTGGTGCCCAAGCCATATTTAAGGCGATGCAATCATTGTATTATTCATATCATCAATCATTCAATTCAATATTGGGTTTATTTATTTTTATGAAGATGGATTCTCTTCTCCCTTAACAGCCGGATATAGTGTTACATAAACAACAGAATTGTCACAAATTCTCATAAGCTCATTCCTATATATGTGCTCCCACATTGGCTTATTTTCTAGTTGTCATTGTCATCCTATTCATGTGAAATGATTTGTTGCATAGATGATGTCTACTATGAAGGATGACATATAAAATGTTTTGGGACTGCTTAGAATATAATCCTTTACTCTAAAGATAACATCACTTAAAGTGGTGGATAGGATGCCTGACTAGTTGAAAAATTGACATGTCCCATCTACCTAATAAATGGACATAATCCATGAAAATCATGACATCTTTCTCACCATATAACCTGCCAACCAATTTCCATTGCACACTTATAAGGAAATTTGAGAAGCGTGATGGGATAAATACCCTTACGCGTAGCTCGAAATGACTATTGCTTGATCCACCAACTTTTCAATATTTCATGATAATCTTTGTTAGAGATGAACTTAGTTACCCATTCATCATTAATGTCGACCTCTATTTTAGGGAACTTATAGTATACTTCCATATTTGAATGTTGGAAGGAGGTTATAACCTTCCCGAACTCATCTCTAAACAATGCCAATGTCAACATGATTAATCAACCACGAGACTTATACTTTTATGGGCATCAATTTTGGTCTTGTTGCTACCCTGTGAAAGTGGGATCTTCTAATTGATTGGTATATGATATGAGATCAAGATCTAGTTGATTAGGTTGTGCAAACATCTTTAGATAATTTTCACTCTTGAACATTTGATATATTCCCCCTCTCACAATTTTTTTTCTGAATCTATTTTGCATCAGTGTTTCCATAATATGTCCTAGCTATCTCTTCAATCAATGGTTTTGCAAAAATCTTCTCTTCTTGCATATCTTGAGGTTCCTTTCCCTTGACTTTGGATTGTTTTTTTGGAGACATCTTGATAATCTATTCTTCACACAAATAACCATTTCAACCATTAATATTGATAGTAGCAATAACCAATGTAAATCAATAGTTTTGTTTATGATTCCTCAGGTGCATTGATCTTTGTAATATTGTGATAATGAGGTCCTATTTGGACTTTGCATCTTTACTACCCATCCCAAGCTTTTCACATATTTATCTAATAAAACTTCCAACTTTGACGACTACTCCGAAAACATAACCATGATTAATAATCAACTATGTTCACACAACTTTAGAATGGGGTGTTGATAAGAACATGAAGGCCATGTATCTAGGTTTTTCATTTCAAAACTCATTTAAGGTTTCATCCTCACCTATATTCTAAGTTTGGCACAACTCAAATCTAGGTCCTATCTTTTTTTATGCCTTCACAATTTACTCAAATAAGTTATAATGATCCACTGGGATGACCATTCAAATAAGTTTATAACACATTCGGGCATGCATTGAAATGGAAGGCCGTCTAGTGCATTATGGAATTCAAAATATCGTTATTCTATTGTTTATGTTTACACCAGGATTTGATATCCCATGTTGATATGCGATTAGAACATGCAAATCGATCAACATTCCACAACATGGTTGTTCAATGAGCACAACCACATGATAGTTTGCTATCTAATCTTCATAATTCGCTTCACCCTAGGAAAGCAGGGAACAAGCTCTCGAGAATGATTATTTTCTTGTTCCAATCTATAGTCATTCTTGGAATGATCAAATTGATACCAAATGAAAACCTACTTGCTTGATTATATAATTCCTATTTGGAGCACTGAGGTTAAATCTTGTTATGACCATGACATTAGAGAGAATTTGAGGTAAAAAATGGACCTCCTAAAAGATGTACTACAAAAATATAAGATATATTAAAATATTATGAGTTAGGGGTTTTATGAGGTAGGTATATATGACAACTCACCTCCTACACTACTTTTT
Organism: Pseudotsuga menziesii; assembly: GCA_001517045.1. Lineage (NCBI taxonomy): Eukaryota > Viridiplantae > Streptophyta > Pinopsida > Pinales > Pinaceae > Pseudotsuga > Pseudotsuga menziesii. The sequence goes on along the minus strand of LPNX010139771.1, from coordinate 97,765 downwards.
ATGCACAATATAAATAACCATGGTCGAGTTACTTTTCTAAATTGACTATAAATAAAATTAATAAAATAACTCTAGAATGAAGTGACTAAAAGTCATTGTAAATTCCCAAAAATTTATTGTCCTTTAACATTTATTTGTCTTGAACTTGTAAATAAAATTAAACAAAAATGAATTTAATTTATATGCATAACTAACATATTTTTTTTCATATAAATATCATTCATGAATTTAATTTATTTTAAAAGTAAAAGATTATATATATATATATATATATATATTAGTTTGACATTATGATATTAAATACAATTGAGTGAATATATAATTTAAAAATAAAAAAACATGAAAATGACAATATATTATTTTATTAAAAAATGTGAAAGGACATTTTTATGAATTATGAGTACTTTACTTGAAAATGACAATAATATTATTTTATGAGAAAGTGAATTGTGAGTACTTTACTTGAACATAACAATAATATTATTTTATGAGAAAGTGTGAAATGACTTTTATTGTGAATACTTCACTTTATGACTTAAAGTACTTGTACCACTACCTTGGTTAACTATGGATTTTCATCCACCATAGAAAATGTGACAAATAAGCATTCTTAACTCATGCAATGCCACCTCAACCATGGGGGATGATGTTATCTACTAGAATATAATTGGTTGATTTCTATAGTACATTTTGGTCCTTTTGAGGCCCATTTTTGACCTCAAATTCTCTCTAATGTCTAGAAGACTCTAGACGAATATTTTATGGGTATAATATTTAGAAGAATATCTTATATGCCAATTTTTATTGGTATAATATTTAGAAGAATATATTATATGTCAATTTTTTATAAGATTTAGAAGAATATCTTATATGTCAAATGTTTATAAGATTTAGAAGAATATCTTATATGTCAAATTTTTATAAGATTTAGAAGAATATCTTATATGCCAATTTTTTATGGGTATAAGATTTACAAGAATATCTTATATGTCAATTTTTTATGGGTATAAGAATTGGATGGTGTACCATACAATCCAACACATGGCTTCCTAAGAGGATGGAAATCCTAGACAATCCATTTCTTCCATGGTTCAATACCGCAAAACATTAGATTATTTGCACCCACTTTCCGAAAAATTTTCCAGGAAAAATCTGAATGAAATTCTTGGAATTGCATTTTTAGGTTCTTAAAATTGCATAATTGAGGTGTCAAAGGGTAATTCAGGGGTAATGAATCCATTTATGTAGTCAAAATTGTATTTCCAACAATGAAAATCGTGATTTTATAAAAAATCGCATTGCTAGATTTTGATAAAAAGTTGTTAAAAAAGTGCAAATAGTCTAACGATTAGCTTATTCCCAAAATATCATCATGATGATCCAAAATTTAGAGGGAACGTGATGTACTATCACATAGTTTGGAACTTTAAACGAAGCACAATGGATTACTGCTCAATTTGATAAGTTGCATGGAATTAGATTTTCGGGATAGCACGATGAGTAAATCACATCGTATTGAGCATGTTTCAAAATTTATGTGATAGGCATGTTCAATTAAACTTTCAAACCTCGGTAAGTATGCTCTTGGTGCAAGGCCAGAAGTTTTAAGCCCATGTCTTGCAGTCATGTTAACTTAATCATTGGATTAGGGAAACATTGCTTTTGATTATGGTGACTATTTTTTTATAAGGATGCACCCATGCCCATTAAGTTGGACATTTGTTTTGTATGATGATAGTGAACCACTTCATGTCAGTAAGTTGAATGTAGAGAATAAAATTGAAGGCTTTGAGTTCCTTTAAAAATCTGAGAAAATTAAACATCTACATAGTCACTCTTAGCAAATCAATGGTAGAAACCAAGTCAAACATGCAAATCCTCATATTGTTTGTAGAATCAAGAATATGGCATTTAAATCAAACTTTGAAATTGAAGGGGGGGATCTCCAACTGATGAGACCTAGGGAAGTTGTGGGGCTCAATAGTTCCATACAAAGGCATTCATTTTTAGTAGGATGTTTAAAGGTGGTTGCAATTCATCCATAATTTTTTTTTAAATTGGGTAGTACCCATGACTCCTAAGAAACCCTGTAAGATTTTCAAAGTCTTTTGGTGTTGCCAATCCTTCCTAGCCTTAATTTTCTCGAGATCCACTTGCACCTTATCCTTACTAATAATGTGACCCAACTAATCTACCTCTAAGCACCTAAAGAACATTTGGAACATTTGAGGAACAACTCGTTTTCCCTAAGGAGTTGAAAGTTTCTATCACATGCTCCACATGTGATACCCATGTTTTTCTATGGATCAATATATCATCAAATAATACAAGCACAAAAAATGCATAAAAGGGTTGAAGTCTTTTATTCACGAGGATCTGAAAATTGGATGGGGCATTTCGAAGGTGAAAGGGAAGTACTAAAAACTCATAATGGCCTTCATGTGTGTCAAAGGTTGTCTTAGGAATGCCCACTTGGTATCTTGAGAGAAGGTCTAGTTTGGTGAAACTTGACACCATGAAATTCATTCAAGAGATCATCAATAATTGGGATGGGAAATTTATGTTTGATGGTTAACTTACTAAGAGCATGGAAATTTGGATACATGCACCAATTTCCTTCTTTCTTCAATACCATGACAACAAGTGATGAACAAGGGCTAGTGTTGGGACAAACAACACCTACTTCCAACAATTCCAAGATAATATTTTTAATTTCATTCTTTTGTGCAATTGGGTGTCAATAAGGATGCACATTTGATGTCCCACTACTTGAAATCAAAGAAATACCATGATCATGCTCATCTCATGAAGGGGGTAAGCCATGGCGTTTGTCAAACACCTATTGATCCATATTCAATATCAATTGTAATATAGGGTGGATATATTGTGATGGGTTATTGACTACTTCCATGAAATTGAATTGGGGAATAATGTTGAGTGGCCTTTCCTCAATAGCTTTTCAATACGATGAGAGATGATAATTTATGAAGAGAGGGATTTGATTCCCTTGAGTGTATGTTGCTAGCCATATTTAGAAAATCTCTAGTACAATTCCTAGAAGTCCATCTTAACTCGGTCCAATGTTTGAGACCATATTGCTCAAAGTACCAACTCGTACTCAACACCAAACATGACCATATCTACCACACACCCATCTATCAATATTGGTTTTGGTTCAAGTATTCATTGACCAGATTTCCTTTGAGATATAGGGGCAGGTGTAACTTCAATGCATCAATTATAAGATTTTTTTATTGCAAATGGGAGAGAAATCAATGTGTATAACTCTCTTTATTTAAAGATGACAATATATACTTTTATAATTGATTAACCTGCACAATATATTTCTCTTAATAGAATTGCTGCCTGAATAAGGAAATTTTCTAATTAACTATTCCAATGCTGATTAAAAGGTTTTATTGGAAATATATGAGAAGTAGCGAGAGATCTAATAAATTGAAACTGTGATTGTAGGTGTGCAGGGATAACCTTTGTTTGGGCCATTCTTATCCATACATAATTATTGCTTTGAAACCATTCCCTTCCTATTGTGAAGTGTAAGCATGGGGAAACTTACAAATATCATTGGCCAACCTAGAAATGACTATTGAGGCATTGTGTTTCCATTCCCTCGTTCCTCAACCCCGATTGTACTTCGAACGAGATACATGCCTCCTAGTGTTGGAAGAAATGGTAACATACTAGATGAAGAGACTTTTTTGCATTTAAGTAAGACTTGATGATATTATAGATAATTCAAAGGATTCTAGGGTTTTCGTTATGTAAGATGGTTGGACATGTATTATTCACTAACTTTTCACAAATATGCTATCTATATTCAAGGATGATGTACACTAGGAGGAGGGGATGGAAAACATGACCAACATTACAATAAATAATATGAATACTATTTGCAAATAATACCAATATACAATGGGATGGTTTTGGGAAGGTTGAGAATGGGCACCAATTAAGGGGCTTCCTTAGGTCAATTGCATAGTGTCATTGGAATATATATTAAATAATTCTAGGTTTGAATGATAAAGTGAAAGTAGGAATATAAAAAATAACTATGTGGATGTATTGAGTTATAAAGTAGGTTGAAAAGTGCATAAAAGACCAAGAATATCAAATGCAAGTAAAAGCATGAATGAATGGTTAGTAATATTTTTAACCAATTTCACCTTATATACATACCAAAGAGATTAATATAAAGGGTTGGTCGACCCTCCCCTTCACCTTCTTTTTGTTGAAATTTTACCAAGGCAGTGTTTGTTCACTCGTGCCTTGGGATGGACAAGGACACTTTAAAAGTGGTCCCTAGCCTAATTAAAAAGGTGAGAATGACTTTTCATAAAGTGACATTTTAATGTGAGTTTGAGTTTATATTTTATAAGTGATTTTATGAGTATTAAATGTGGGTGTCCATTAAATTCTCATTTATTAATTAAAACATGATTTTTTAATCAGGAAATGAGATGGGCCCTAGATCTCATTTAGTTGTATTTTAATCTAAGCCATTGATCTCAAAGTGGAAGTTACTCAAACAAAAAGGGCTTGGGAAAAGCAAAGAGAGATCATTGTTCACTTTCACAAGAGGGAATTTTGAGAGAGGAGAAGAGCAAGAGAGAAGGGTTTGAGAAAAACCAAATTTGAGATGAGAGAGAGAGAGAGAGAAATTGCAAAGAAATAAAAAGCTTGAGATGAGCACAATTCCCAAGACTTTTGGCACAAATTTCTAGAAGTAAACATGCACATAAATCGAGGAGTTAACAACTGCTAATTTGCACAGAAATCGATGTTTGTATGTACAGTTCCAGGCCGTATAGTTGGATAAAAATTGAGACAAACGTTTGTCACTATTTTCGAGAAAAGGTACAACATTTAATGGTGTTGTCAGACTATACATGGCATGATTTTCGAGATAGGTTACATTGCACATATTTCAAGAAATTCGGGCACATAAAATGAGACAGATCGTATTGTACTAGTATGTACAGTTTGCACATGTGAGGCCGTACAAGCTCGTTTTTTGAGGTGTTGTTTTGTGGTAGTCCATACAACAGTTTTAGAGTGATTCTCGCATGTTTTTTGAGGAAGAAAGAGGAGATAAGTACTGCTCTTTGAAATTTGTAAAATTAGTGTGATAAAATAAAATCTCTCTATGAAGTACGAGTTTTCCCTTCGGGGTTTTTCCTGGGTCAATTTGACCAAAAATTCGATCATTTAATTTTCATGTGTGTGGCTGAATTTAATTTTTCGTTCATGAACCAGAGCAACGATTGTTATAGTGCCTATGTGTAGCACTGACAATTTTTCCAATGATATTCTATTTTCAGATCCAGTGCAGGTATATGACCCATGTGATATTATGGTTTGTGCATATGGATTTTGATGTTGCTCTATTACCTATTTTAACAGTGAGACTCAGTTGATTTTGATTATATGTTCGCAATACTTTATCTTGGTTTAATTGGAATCTAAGGTATAAATGATTTAGTGGTTTTGATCGAGATATTCTTTTGTATACTCATTGGACTTTTACCTACTCTTAGTATGGATTTAGTATTTTCCTTTCAGGGACATGGCTTGCTAGTCTTGGCATCATTTCCACTTTCTCCATCCATCCATTGCCTTCCCATGTTCATTGATTATCCTGGAATTGTAACTTGACTAGTGACATGTGGGATTTCCCCCACCTTCACCTCTATGTTGGAATAAGTCTCCATGTATAAACTATGTCTCAATGTTGGCTTATGTGATGTTTATCATAGGGAATGTCTACCTCTATGTCTTGAACACAAGTAGTCCTACCAAAGAAACTGTCTTTAGACACTAAATCATCATAGCTTAAAGTTATTCTAAATGGATGCCATGCTAGCAAAATAAAAGTGTCTCTAGACACTACTGGAAATAAAAAATAAAACTAGCCAATTTCCAAGAGATGAGAACTCATCCATTATATGGTGTAAGGATCATTTATTCCCACAGGGTATCAAGGTGAGGAAAGCCCCTCAAGGTTGAGCCTTAGTCATTTTCTAGAAGCCCAGAAGGATTTCTAAGGAACATGCTCTTGGAGGTTGGCAAGTTATCAATCAAAAACAAAGTTGATGGCTGGAGGACGAGCACTCATTCTTTGTATAATGTACAACTCATTTCCCCCCACATGGCAATAGGGAGAGACTGACCTAAGAAGGTCATGTCTTTGTCATTATCTGGAAGCCCATAAGGCTTACCAGGGAACTTGCCTTTAGAGGTCAACTAGTGAAATAAATGCTAAGCAAAGCAAATATTAAAAACGTTGATTGTCTAGAGTCTAGTGAAGCCTTCTCATCATTCCACCCATTTGGGAGATACCACCATGCCGTATTGTTCACTTAGTCCAACTTATGTGTTGTGTGGATCCCCTTGTCCTTTAGCCCAGATGCTTAGAATGTTGAGTCATCAAGCCATCTCTTGGCCTTACCTATTGTTTGTGATCCCCTCACCTTGACTAGCAAAAGGGATAAATCTATAAATGAGTATACACAAGAGGTTCTTATTTTGAAGCAACTAATCATTTGGATTTGGATTATTATATATGTATTGTGCTTATACTTGCCAAAAAATCTAATCATACTTGAGTGTCACTGCTAGCATAGATAATTGAGCTTGCAGGTCCATTTGCACTTTGCAGTATCAAAGTTTAGCACTTGGGTCATCATTTGATGAGTTTTGACTTGGTCAACCCAGTGTTGGCCAGGCCATGAGCAGGATCTAGGATGAGTTATAGACATATGTTTATGGTTGATGATTATTTATGGTGTTCAGGTGTCCATTAGACATATTCATACTTTAGATGGTGATTTGTTATGATTCCTTGTGTTATTTTCATGATTATCAACATTTATAGGCTTTATTACTATTATTGTTCTGACATTGATGGGGCCTCTGATGTACCTTTCTGATGGACATATGGTGTATGAGTACTCATTCCTAGTTGATTTGGACATTATGAGTCCATTGGTGTAGCTAGTTTTTAGTTTCAGGAAGTTACATGATATATATGGGTCTCTTGGCCTTTTTGTAGCAGTTTTGCCTAAGAAAAATGAAAATAAAACACAATGTAAAAAAAATTAAGTTCTCCTAGGGCGCCAGAGGGAATCTGTGGGTGCATCCAGTCGAATATACCATACTACCATGGTCCCAGATCCATCCGTGCAGTCATTAGGCTTTAGATTTTGGTCCCTGGTGAGATATGGGTTGCTTTATGTTCCCAAGGCAACATTTTAATAATAAAAAATGGCTTTTGAGGAAATCAATTTGGGAAATTGAGGCAATGGAATGACATGGAATTGGTCAATGGCATAATGTTTGGGTCCACACATCCTTGATTTATGCAGTTTGAGGTTGTTTTGATGTATTTTGAGGGAGACCCCCTAGTGATTCTTATCACTCCATTATTTACCACCACACCTTATTATTGTGCCATGGGGCCATGCTAGTGAAGGATAGCATAACCTCTTAGCCCCACCATGTGATGATTTTGTGTCATTAGTCATATTTTATGTGGTGCACCCCTCATCAGGCATTTCTAATGATGTGCCCCCCTCTATTTGTGAGTTGATCCATGTGAGATGTATCCGACTAATCTTAGCCGCCGTAGATTAGAATGATTTTATCTTATGATCTTGACCCTTTATATTTTTGGATCTAGGTATTATGTATTTGAGAGATCTATATATTGAGATTCTCTCTCATTTGTAGAGGGACTTTTGGCTCTCAAACTCTAGGAATAATAAAATATTTTGCAGAAAATCTTGGAAGCTTTGTTGAATGTCTTGTATGGAGATTGGAAATTCTTGTTCTCTCTAGTATTCTTGTGGATCGATGCACTTCTAATATTTTTGCAGGTTCCCATCCATCTGGTGAAGGAAGAGATTGGGTAGGGGCGCTATTGTGACTGAGTTCCATATCGTCCTCTCAAATTGTCTTAGATTCATGGAGTATCTTTATTGTGTCTTACGACCATCTTGATGTTCTTTGATTCATCTTTCTTCATCATTTCATTTATCGTTTTGTAAATCGATTCTCATAGAATATCTCTTTTGCAGGAGGAGGGAGTGCTTGGCATCTGAGAGTAGGTAGTGATTTCATTGGGAGAGGCATAGAAAACGCTCATAATTGATCGAAAAGGCAAGATCATTGTCATACAAGGTTAGTAGCAAGTATTTCTAGGTATGTCTGCATATATTTTATTTTTTCGGGCTTTCATCTGATTGTCACAACAAAACCCCCTTTCTTAAAACCCTAGTTTTGTAAATATGATAGATCCTGTGAGTTTTTTATGACGAACACCAAAACACACTTGGAGATTAATGAATAAACTCTAGATCTCAAGTTTCACGTGAATTAGATTCCATTTTCCTTGGGATATAACACTAGTCACTCTATGTTGGGGCGGCCTCTTTGGGTGGGTGATCTTTTCTTAAGATATGTTAGATAAGTATGCTTGGACCCACATCAAAATTATAGATCCAATACTCAAGCAACCTGATATAGTCATCTCATGCCCCGATCAACTCTTTTGGGTCCACTTGGTCCACTTCTGCAAAAACCCTAGGTGGGTCCCTTTAGGGTTTTCTTCTATTTGGCTAGATCTCACTAGATCTACTTCCTCATATTTAATTTATTTAATAATTAACATTAATATTAATATTATTAATTATGGCATGTTATATAATTTTTTATATATCAGTATTTGAGATTTTATTTTCTGTCTGAGTCTTATGGGGCATTGGGTCCGACCCCTTAATAGATTGAGTCTTCCAAAACCGCTTGACAGTTCACATACATACATACATACATACATACATACAGACCCCTTAATAGATTGAGTCTTCCAAAACCGCTTGACAGTTCACATACATACATACATACATACATACATACATACATACATATATATATATATATATATATATATATATATTTAGTATTTACTTTACGCATTTACATTCGAGTATTTACTTACTAGTATGATATTTTCTGCATTTATTTTATGCCACATGTACTGCTGGGTAGTGATGTTTCCATGGTGCACATGACTAGATTTTTAATGAAGATGGAGCAGTTGACCGAGTGCATAGTTCGTTGATGGATGAGTGTTGCTGCATACCAGAGATGTCTGAGGTTCTCATGCATTCTCTCCCTGAGAGCACCTATCCCAGTTGGAGCCAGATGTTTTCACATATATAGTAGCTGGGCTACTTTTGTTCCTGAGCAATATTGAGCAGTTCTTTGAGCCAACCCTTTACTATGAGGTCAACAGAGGATGAGCCATTAGTTGATGATCTCCCACTTTCAACAGGTCCAGAGCATCTATATTGACCAGTTGTATGCCATGACTGAGCCTCATGACCCCAAATTTGATGACTAAGTTATCCATTTTTCTTTCATGACCCAGAGCAGAGATTGTTATAGTGCCTATGTGTATAGCGACAACAGTTTTTCTAGTGATATTGATATTATTTTAAGATCCAGTGCAGGTATATGACCCAGGTGATATTATGGTTTATGCATATGGATTTTGATGTTGCTATGTTACCTATTTTAGCAGTGAGACTCGGTTGATTTTGATTATATGTTGGCAATACTTTATCTTGGTTTATTTGGAATCTAAAGTATAAATGATTTAGTGGTTTTGATCGAGAGATTCTTTTGTATACTCATTGACCTTGCCCTACTCCTAACATGGATTTAGTCTTTTCCCTTCATGGTGTTGATGCATTACACACATTTGGGGGGAATTAGCGCAACATAAAACTTCAAGCTGCTAAGTGCATTCTTAAGGGCAAGTATCGAGTCAAGTGCTATCACCTGATCTTGACTCCTCCGTTTAGGTCACTCCTAATGGAGCCAAGGGGGGTAGTCCCTAAGAAAGAGTTGCTAAGGCTCTTGTTCTTATTAAGTGTGGATGAATTGTTTAGTTATGATTTTGAAATGATTTACTGACAAGATATTGCAAAGTAGAAATTAGATCAACATCATAAAGATACAACATTCATGACATGATGTGACTGAAAGAAAATAAGTTTTGTAAATGAACCAGTGCCAAATGGAGTTGAATAATTGCTGCTGAATAAATGGAAAATGTTTTGCAGTGTACTTGGTCACTTGTAAACTTATTCAATGATGAGTCAGTTAAGGGGAAAGGGGGTTCCCGATATATCGTGAGGTACTAGGAATATATCCGGATTCTGAGCAAAGTAGTTCCGTACAGGAAAGTGTGGACTAGATGGAGTCGTGGGGGGTGTTCAACACTACACGAACAAGCATGTAGCCTAACAAGACCCCATGACCGCTTCCTACATGTTCCCACTTTCCTTGAAGAATTTTCCCATTGTTCCTCAGGTTTGTTATGCTAGATTTCCGTAATGTTTTGGGGAAGTTGATTTTACTAATGTGAGTTTGCTTAGGTATATGTGAGAAATCAATCAGTGCACATTCCTGCTTTTGATTATCCCAAATATCAGGGCGAACCTGCGATGGGCAAGAGCATACACTGGAATGACAAATTGTTTTATTCCAAATTGATATCGTGAAATGAAAAAATGTAACATTGGTGAGACAAATTATTACATCAAGGAATATCTTTTCACTAAACGAGCAAGCTCCTTTGTGTAATTCGGTAGATCAATGCTGGGTTAGTGTTTATTACTTTGTCCAAAAATGAAAGAAAGAAAACTAAAACTAACTAAGCAAAGAATACAACCCGTGAAAGCGAATTGTGTGCATGTGTTGTAAAAATAAAACTTTAGAAAAATACAAACCATAAAAAGACATTGCAAGACCCCCAAGGGGGATGGACTATGGGTGCTGTGTAGCTCACTTGCTTTTTATTTATGATTACTTACAATGCTTAAAAGAAAAAGAAAAAATGCCTCTTGACCCTTGACGAATGGGTAAAAAGGATTACAAACTTGCTTAGGGAAGAAAATGAATTAAGTAGGGGGATGGTAGATGGATTGTGGGCGCTCCGTATTGCCCAAAACTTGATTTTTCGGCAGCACCTCCCTCCCTTTTTCCTCCGTCCTAATAAAAAATAACAAGCTAATAAAGTAAAGTTAGTGGGTTAATGCTTTAAAAATACATTACTTAAGTACTTGTAAAAATGGGAAAAAATGGGATCACTTTTAAGTACAAAAGCAACTAGTGATTTAGATCTAGTATTTAGAGATTAAAAACTTGAAATATTTTAGATCTAAGCATATGCAAGTAAAGAGGAATGATAAACACTTTAGATTTAATTTGACTTGCAATAATAAAGTAACCAAGAGATAAAGAGAAAAAATTGCTTGAAGAAAGAAGGATCTCAAGCTCCAGCTTGAATGTAGTGAAGAATGAAGAGTTCCTGCTGCACAAGAAGCATTAGATCTCAAACAAGAGGAAGTGAAGAAAAATAGCAAGCAATTGAGCTCCGAGTTCTCTTTCACTTGTGGTGATCTACAAAGCTATAAAACCTCAAACGAAAAGGGATCAAATCCAATGTGATGACATAAATAAGATGAAAAGAGCACTAGTATTACCGACTACAACATGCCACTTTCCAATATTATCTAATTAAACACAAGAAACCAACTTGAAAAGCTCAAATTCCTACTCTATGGACTAAATATAACATTTTTAAGCTAAAAATGATACCACAATTTGCATATGAAGAAATAAAACTAAGCTAATATCACCTCATGAAGCACAAACATTCACCATGAAAAAAGATCTTGCACACTATGGACCTCCAAAGTCTTCACTTTTATTCATAAACACTTACAAATCATTACAAGAGCAGAGGTTCCTTCCTTCTGCCTAAATGAGGAAGAACGCCTCGCTTAAATAGGAAAAATGAGAGCAAACCCCAAAGGGGGCGAATTTTCCAAGTATTGGAGCTTTTTGAGATGATTGAGGGAAAACTAGAGTGAACTAGAGGTGGTAGATGACACCTCTCATAAGGTAGGTCACCCCCGTCTCTTTCTGTGACACATATACAACAAGAGGTGAGCTCTATCAAGGCTAAATGCGCCCCTCTAAGGAGAAATTCACCCCCTCATGGATTTGATTGAAATCGACTTGATTTGATCTTGATTTGGTATCCAAATAGACCCAACATCATCCTTAGTTACTTGGAACATGTCTCAGATAAGTTCCAACTGATTTAGGGATGTGTTTTTTCTCCATATTTTCCCATTTTCTAATTTTTTTTTCACTTTTTCCTTTTTTGGAGAGAATTTCATTTAAGTGATAAATAATCACTTAAAAATTAGGAAAAGTGGGTTTAGGGGTTAAGTGGGGATCTGGTTCAAAAAATGAGCATCCCCATGACCAAATTGGATCCCTAGGCCCAATTTTATGACCTTTTGAACTTTTACAATTAAAATACACCTTATCGATGGTTTTATTAAAACACTAAAAATTAAAAAATCCCAAGAAAGACTTAGTTCATGTCCACGAAACTATGGGACTATGAATAGCATGGTATAATACATAGAACCTATGCTTTAATAACCTTTTAAGACATAATCACTAATTTCACCATCTCGGCTTTGGAGGATTTTGAGTGAAAAACTCGAAAATTATATGTCGCTTAAAAAAAAATCACATAATTGACGAGGGAAAAACACTCAAGGATGATGACCTTGATGACCAAGTCCTAAGAAGGCCAACCCTTTTACAAAAGAAACAATCATGCTATCTCATTTATTTGAATTCCCCCGAGGGGGTGTGAACATGCGAGAAAGGGACCACAACTGGCTCTGATGAAACCACAGAACTTCTTGAGCACCGAGTAAGAACAATTGATTTGTTCAATACTTTGGCAGCTCACTGGAAATCCACTATGTGTAGAATTAGTGGATAACATTTGGCTCCAACTGCAGGATGTGTGCTCGGTCTAGTCTCTTAGGCAAGGAGAGCATACGAGAACACCGAAATCTCTGGTTTCTATATCCTGTAAAAACATCTCAACTTGACAAGAAAAAACCTTAGTAGCACAAGTTTTATGAAAATGAGCCAATGATCCAAAGGTTGTTTTATTTAAAATAATGACAGAACTAAAAACTTATTTATTCCTAAGTATGGAAGGAAAATGCGAAAGTAAATGCTCACTTTAAGGAGCTTATTTTTCCTACTCTAACCATGGCAAAATAAACTTTTAATAAAATCAAATATCCAATGTAACCATTTAAGCATTTTATCAACTTTAATATTTTTTGCCTTATCTTTGGTTACCAGCCAAAGTAGGGATACTTTTTTCAGAAAATGCAAACCTACATGAAACTCCCAGATGGGAGGGATGGACGAGATATTATAATTATGGAGAAGGTCATCAGCGTGCTTCCCAAATTGGCAAGTCCTCTTGCAAGAATATTCTATCAAGATTGGATAGGACTGATGTAAATATCTGTATGATGAGGCAAATAATCATACTCATCACAAGGGATTATCTGCTGATACCTATGTGTGTAAGCCCCAAACTACTCCAAATCATAAGGAACACCTATATATGAAAACGATGGCTAAAACAAAACTTCAACTAGTTGCACCCCATTTGATTCTTCACTGCACTGCTTCTCCAACTCTAGTTCATTACTAATACTTTTGTTTAGATCTGCATGTTATGACTTTGAATGATCATATAAATGGTTTGAATGCTCTTCTTCCATACCACATCTTTCCCAAGTATCCAAATCCACGCTTCCCTCTATGGGTGTCTCGTACATTGGACTTCCACAAATTTGTGAATAGACACTCCTCTAGATAGACATAACATAGATGGGATTCCACCAGCTTTAACATGTCTACATGTGAAAGCATTAATAACATAAATCATATTCTGAATAAGATTTTCACAAGTTGGATTATCTATAAAATTCCAATAGTCATCACTGCCATCTATGTTAGATATGAGAGAGTCTTCCTCGCTGGTATCACATGATCCCTGGCTATATCCCTCCTCATCATCATAGTCATCTTCTTTAGAAAAAAGGTCACAAGGTAGTAAACCTTCCAAACTATCATCATTATGTTCATTGCAGATTTCATCATAAGTTTCATTATATGCTTCTGAAATGGTTTCTTCTTGCGATTGGACTAGACTACAAATGTGATCCTCATCACTAAAATAATCATGAGAGGGTCCCCAATCTTCAATATTCTCTATTGATGTGACATGAGGGTCTTCAACAATATCTTCAATGAATGGCTCTTCATGCACAAACCCAATGGGATCATCATGGACTTTTGAAAATTGAGTGTTGTTTTCCATGTTGATACTAGTTAGCTCAGGCTCTTCCATATGAAATTATTTCCAAGGAAAGAAGTAGTTCAAATTGGTCTTAATGAATGATTTAGCATTGATGATTCAATATCATTTCCATCATAATGTCATTGCCTCAAAAATATTTCAAAGAAATTTGCAAGGGAAGTAATAGATTTCTTAGGAAGAACCTAATAAAACCAACATGATACAATCCCTTGCAGAGAAAGGGAAAACATCAACATCATTTGATCCTCATGACGTATGTTGAAATCACTCGTCCGTGAAAGGAAAATCATAACATGAAATCTAGCTGAGTGATTATTATCATTCCCTCGGAATATTGGAAGGGGATAATATGTTTGTTCACCATCAATACAATTTGGAAAGCCAAAGATTTTAAAGAAATCAATCGGAGGATGTGCACAGGAAATCCGTGCTGCAGTTTCCCTCCATTTAATATCCATATCGAGAATCAGTGATCATGGGAGCATCTGGTACTGGAAGAGTAGGGTTGTCAAATAAATGGATTTAAAAATTTTACTGTTTGCATGGGCTCATCTACACACAATCAACTCAACAAGCTGTATGAGAAAGAGGGTTTTATCCCTTCAATGGAGTCTCCATGTGAAAAGAAAAATATGCACCATAAATCTTTCATAAAAAAATTTATTTTTTGTTTTTGTTTGTAAAATAAAAGGAAAAAGGGTTAGTGGAGTCGCCAGACGAAAAAATAAATATCTACTCTAAACATTCATCAAACAAAGCAAAAAATAAAGAAGAAAATAAACAAAAGTCGTAACCCAGGAATTAAAATATATATCCCTGGCAACAACGCCAAAAAATGTTGCCACCTTACACGCACCTGGGGAGAATTAGCGCAACAGAAATCAACAAGCTGCTAAGTGCGTCTTTGGGGGGAAATCTCGAGTCAGGTGCTGTCACCTGATCCTGACTCCTCCATTTATACCACTCCTAATGGAGCCAAGGGGTGTAGTCCCTAAGAAAGAGTTGTTAAGGCTCTTGTTCTTATTAAGTGTGGGTGAATTGTTTTGTTAGGAGTTTGAAATGATTTACTTACAAGATATTGCAAATTAGAAATTAGATCAGCAGCACAAATATACAACATTCATGACATGATATGACCGAAAGCAAATGAGTTTTGTAATTGAACCAGTGCCAAATGGAGTTGAATAATTGCTGCTGAAGAAATGGAAAATGTTTTGCAGTGTACTTGGTCCGTTTTAAACTTATTCAATGATGAGTGAGTTAAGGGGAAAGAATATTCTTGATATATCGTGAGGTACTAGGAATATGTCCGAATTTTGAGCAAAGTGGTTCCGCACAGGAAAATGTGGGCTATATGGAGTCGTGGGGGGGTGTTCAACACTACACCAACAAGGATGTAGCCTAATGGGACCCCACGGTCGCTTTCTAGTTGTTCTCACTTTCCTTGAAGAATTTTCCCACTGTTCCTCATGCTCGTTACACTGGATTTCCGCAATGTTTTGGGGAAGTTAATTTTATTAATGTGAGTTTTCTTAGGTATATGTTAATGTGAGAAATCAATCAGTGTACATTCATGCTTTTGATTATCCTAAAGCTCAGGGAGAACTTGTGATGGGAAAGAACTTGTGAATGGAAAATTGTTTTATTCCAAATTGATATTGTGAAACGAAAAAATGTAACATTGGTTAGAATAATTACTACGGCAAGGAATATATTTTCCCCAAACGAGCAAGCTCCTTTGGGTAATTCGGTAAATCAATGCCGGGTTAGTGTTCATTACTTTGTCTAAAGAAAGAAAACTAAAACTAACTAAGCAAAGAATATAGCCCATGAAGGCGGATTGTGTGCATGTGTTGTAAAAATAAAACGTTAGAAAAAGACAAACCATAGAAAGACACTGCAAGACCCCCCAAGGGGGATGTACTGTGGGCAATGTGTAGCCAACCTGTTTTTTATTTATGATTACTTACAATTCTTAAAATAAAAAGAAATGCCTTTTGACCCTTGAATAATGGGTCAAAAAGGCTTACGAACTTGCTTAGGGAAGAAAATGAATGAAGGAGGGGGATGGTAGATGGATCGTGGGCGTTCCGGATTGTCCAAAACTTGATTTTTCGGTAGCACCTCCCTCTCTTTTTCCTTTGACTGGATAAAAACCAACAAGCTAATAAAGCAAAGTTAGTGGGTTAATGCTTTAAAAATATATTACTTAAGTACTTGTAAAATGGGAAAAATTGGGACTTTTAAGTACGAAAGCAACTAGTGATTTAGATCTAGTATTTAGAGATAAAAAACTTGCAATAGTTTAGATCTAAACATATGCAAGTAAAGAGGAAAGATAAACACTTTAGATTTAATTTTACTTGCAATAATAAAGTAACCAAGAGAAAGAGAGAAAAATTTGCTTGAAGAAAGAAAAATCTCAAGCTCCAGCTTGAATGTAGTGAAGAATGAAGAGATCCTGAAGCACAAGAAGCATTAGATCTCAAACAAGAGGAAGTGAAGATAAAGAGGAAGCAACCGAGCTCCAAGTTCTCCTTCACTTTTGGCGATCTGCAAAGTTATAGAACCTCAAACAAAAAGGGATCAAATCTAGTGTGATGGCATAAATAAGATGAAAAGAGCACTAGTATTACCGACTACATCATTCTACTTTCCAGTGTTATCTAATTAAACACAAGAAAACAACTTGAAAAGCTCAAATGTCTAATCTATGGACTAAACATAGCCTTCTTAAGTTAAAAATGATACCACAATTTGCATATGAAGAAATAAAACTAAGCTAATATCACCTCATGAAGCACAAGTATTCACCATGGAAAAATATCTTGCACACAATGGACCCCCAAAGTCTTCACTTTTATTCATAAACAATTACAAAGCATTACAAAAGCATTGGTTCCTTCCTTCTGTCTAAATGAGGAAGAAAGCCTTGCTTAAATAGGAAAAATGAGAACAAACCCCAAGGGGAGATAATTTGCCAAGTGTTGGAGATTTTTGAGATGATTGGAGGTGAACTAGATTGAACTAGAGGTGGTATATGATACCTCTCATAAGGTAGGCCATCCCCGCCTCTTTCTATGACACATATACAACAAGAGGTGAGCTCTATCATGGTTAAATGTGACCCTCTAAGGAGAAATTCGCCCCCTCATGGATTTGATTGGAATCGATTTGATTTGATCTTGATTTGGCCTCCAATCATCCCCAACATCATCCTTATTTGACTTGGAACATGTCTGGGACAAGTTCCCATTGATTTAGAGATGTGTTTTTTCTCCATATTTTCCCTTTTTCTATATTTTTATTCACTTTTGCCTTTTTTGGAGAGAATTTCACTTAAGTGATAAATAATCACTTAAAACTTAGGAAAAGTGGGTTTAGGGGTTAAGTGGGGGCTCTGGGTCCAAAAACGAGCATCTCAATGACCAAATTGGCTCCGTAAGCCCCATTTTATGACCTTTTGAACTTTTACAATTAAAATACACCTTATTGATGATTTTACTAAAAAACTAAAAATTAAAAAATCCTAGGAAAGACTTGGCGCATGTCCACGAAACTATGGGACTATGACTAGCATCGTATAATACATAGAACCTAGGCTTTAATAACCTTTTAATACATAATCACCAGTTTCACCATCTCGGGTTTGGAGGATTTCGAAAATTATATGTCGCTTAAAAAAGCGTCACATAATCAACGAGGGAAAAAACACTCAAGGATGATGACATTGATGACCAATTCCTAATAAAGCCAAGCCTTTTACAAAATTTACCATCATTGCATGTCATTTTTGAGCCGCAAAAATACCACATTTTATTCATCTTTCACATACCATTTATCACCTTATTCCTATTTTATCCTTCCATAAAACCATTAATATTCATCATTTTCATGACTAAATATGGGTTATCTTGTTATTTTTCAAATAGTTTATTTTTGAGTATTTTGAGTGAATTTGTGGTTAATTATTGAGAAAAACAACATATTTTCATTATACTTTAAAGTTGGATGAGTTTGGTGATGATTACAGGTGTATTTGAAGACTTTAACAAGCTCAAAAGTGACCACCTAGCCTCAAATTCGAATTTCATCGTCAAGATGTGGGCTAATTTCAAGGAGAAGATCATGGAAATGTGGAGATGGAATATCTTATCCAAAATACCATGGAGGATTTGAAGGGATGAGTTGTATATTTGTTGAGGATTTGAAGGGATGAGTTGTAGATTTGTTGAGGATTTTGAGGGATAAGTTGAGATAATAGTGGATCTGTAATTATGGATTGGTTATCCTGAATTCATCTATAAATATGAGGGCTCTCTCCTCATTTTGGTTAGAGATCTCTCTAGTGGTGTAGAAGTAGAGAATAGTTTAGAGTTAGTCATAGAATGGATTTGGATTGTTATGTAATGGAGATTATGCTTTGATGCAAATTCTGTTACTCTCCCATGTTAATATAGATTTTCAACAATTTCTTTCTTATGAATTGTTAATATAGATTTTTAGTGATGTCTTGGTTATGAATTAGTTGTGTTGATTTTATGTGAGCTCACAAGTTAATGTTGATTATTTTCAATCAGTTTATTTCATGCAATTTCAATCTTTCTTTATCAAGTTAATTTATGCAATTTCATGTTGTCTGCAATTAGATTTACTTTCATACAATTTCCTGTTTTCATAACTTAGATTCAATTTCAATAGTAGAATAGGTTAGCAATACTCTGCCCTTGTATATATTTTGTTTGTACCTCACAAGTTTACGTTCTCTCCGGGTTGACAATTAAATCGTTGGATATATGTTTAAATAATTTGTTTAATATTTTTCTCCAACATTTTGGCGTTATTGCCGGGGAGGTGCTAAAAGGGATCAGAGTTTAGATAGGTATATAGTTCGTTTTTTTCATAGAAAGGGGGAGGGCAAATGGTAAGACGAAAGGACGAATTCACTACGGATTTTTCGGAATTCCCATGGTGTAACAACCAGACACATCCACTTTAGTGGGTCACCCTAAAGCCTTGTTGTTTCTGCAAGCGTGTTTATTTTTTTGCGAAGTATTTTTTTCTTCTTCTTTTGTGCAGGAGTGTTCTTTCATTTTTTGCAAATGCGAGTTTGTTTTATGCAAGTTTTCATTTTTCATTTTTACTTTTGTGGTGAAAAGTTTGGATTGTTTTCATTTTTGGGCTAGCCTTTATTTCATACTAGCTTGCTTTTAACCTTGTATTTGTTCATCTTTTGTTTGTACAGATTTTTGTGCACTTCTTATTTCTGTTTTTGCACTCGTTTTGTACTAACCCATTCGTACTGTTTTTTGTCATGTACTCGTTTTTATCTCTTTTCTTTTTAGCATTTGATTTGATTTCAGTAAAATGATGAGCATAAGCCTAGAGTGGCTCACTCAGATCCTACCAAAAGTCGGGATCTCCTCTTCTCAAGAAGAGAAGATCTTGATAGCAATCAAGGATGAAACCCCTCTTCCCGAAGCAAACAAGGAAGAATCAACATTCGAAGAATCATGCGTATCAAATGAAGAACACATGTTCGAACTGGAGATTGGAGAGGATGAAGAAGGGATCTCGGGTGATTATCATAACAAAAGTGGCATCAAACAATAGTTCCAAGCAAGTGTTAGGTAAGATCAATGTTGTTTTTGTTTTTACTTTGATTTACATTTACAATCCTTAATTTCGCATACTTTTGAATACATTAGGCTTCATTTTGCAAAATTGTATGTAAACATTCTTTTACTATTTCTACATGTATGGTTCCACTGGAAATTTCACTACACTTAAATCATTGAAAATTCCAATTAAAATAAAGTAAGTAGATTTTAGTTTTTATTTTTTGATTCAAAATTAGCACATAGGATGCTTTAATTTGCTTTAATGTTTTTGTTTACTAAATTTTTCATTTTTGTCTTATTTACTATTTTGTTTTTAATTTTGTCAATAATTAAAAATAGTTTTAATCCTTTAAATTTAAAAATATTTATGAAAAAAAACAACTTGAATTTTGATTTCTTTTCATTCCGAACTTTCATATTTATTTAAATAATTTATAAGTTATGCTATGAATAAAAAATAAAAATACATTAGGAATTAAGTTCTTATAAATCTGTGAACCATTAGAAAATCAAATAAATAAATTAATAAGTAAATAAATAAATAATAAAAATCTATATAGTTTTTTGTTTTAGTTTTAATATGTTTTAGTTTGTTTAAGGTTTTAAAAAGAAAAATAAATAAATCTAATAAAAGTTTCCCACTTTAATTTTGTTAGGAATAAAGAATTTATTTTTACTTTAAACTACAACAAAATTTAAAAAGAACATAAAAAAAGTAAAATTAAAATTAAAAATATATATATCAATTTTCTTTGTTAAGTTTTCTAGTTTTAATTTTAATAAATTAGTAATACATATATTATTAAATTGATAAAACCTGCAAACATTAAAACACACACATATATATTAAAACAATGCAACATTAATATTAATATTAAAAAGAAAAATACCTTAAAAGAAATATAAATAAATAGAACAAATAGCCTTTACGCTGAAACATGCATATTGAAACCTGTGGAGAAAAAAAAATAGTTAAACGCTTTAGGCTTTCATGCGCAACCTGCAAATGCTTCAGCCTTTCAGCCTTTCATTTACAATCTACAAACACTTTAGTTTTTCGACCTATCTTTCGAACTGACAAACCTACAAACATAAAAATACATTAAAAGAAAGAAAAACAAGAAAAAAAAATCAAATTATTTCTACAGGTGCATCCTTCGCCCTTAAAGAATCCTGCAATCGATCAAAACCTGGTACGAAAGCTCGCCTTCGAATATGGATATGTAACTAAGTCCACTGAATCAACCGGATCTGGGTAAACCACTCCCAGCCCTGCTTATGAGTCTCGACCCATGAAATTGTACAGAAAAAATAAGGATATTGTGCCTTATTTTCTCCTGTCTTCTTGCTGTGATTTGTTCTTGAGATTCTTTGCGTTTAGTTTTATTAATTGTTAGTAGCCATTTGTATCTTCAGGTAATTGCCGACGATGGGAGATGTGGCTACATTTGTGCGTCGAGCATTTATTGTTTACGCAATAGTGATGCATTTCTACCTTAATTTCTGGTATAGGTGTGGAGTTCAAAAGCATAGCCGTGATGGTATCTTAATAGATGGAAGTGCGTGAATCAAAACTAACATTTACGCCATAAAACTTTCTTTTAGTGATATTTTATGGAGCACCATTAATAATTGATTCACATGCATTCCTTAATGCTAGCGAGCGATCTGGTAAACAATTGGCAAACAAAACAATTTCTGTTTCCAAGTCTATCTCAACTATTACTGGTCCATCAAACCTGGTTCACAATTACCCACAGCTAGAGTTCCATTGTTCTTTAATCAATCCTAGGTCGACGGTGGCCGATTGTTAGTTTTTTTATTTTGAGGAATGCATTATGCTTAGCTATCCTTTTCAGAGTAGTCGATAGAAAGTAGGTGTCAAAGCTTCGAGAATGCACATCCAAATCTCTGTGACGGTGATTTTCATGCATTTTAATTCTCCATTTCAGTAACCCTGTACAAATGAAGATGTAGATCAAATAACAATATTTAAAGAGGTTGTGCATTATGTGGAAATAAGGAATGGATTTCTCAGATTGACAAACAAGTACAGATAGCTGCCTCGCCCATTGGTTCGAGTCTTCTCTGGTTTACGTGGTGGCCTTTCTTTCGTTAGGGTGTTTACGGTCGGTTTTACAGATGGTAGTTTAGAGTATGTGATAGGGGCTAGTATTTGTATTTCCATTTGTCTTTTTCACTTGCTACAATGGAAGGCGGTTTGTTCAATATTACTAAGCAAGCTCCTAATCAACGAATATATGTATGCGCTATTGGTCTGCTTACCAACAAGGCCCGCTCACGAAATAGATTGTTTTTCTGGGTAGGTAAACTCATTTCGATTTTTTTCTTTCTTTTATATTTGAATGATGAATTGAAACCTATCGAAACAACTAGGCTGGCTATTCGTCCTCAAACTTATGCTACTTTAAAATTTGATGTACTTTTTACCTTTTCCTTCTTAGTGTGGGTGTGACCTCCATGGGTGTGATGAGGCAGGAGCTTGTGATGGAATCGATTGTTCCAGTCATATTTATGGTTTGATTATTGTTGTGATTATCAAGCACATGAATAAAAATGCCACTACAATTTTAGAGTGAATTTCTATTCAAAATCAATGAGAAAACTGCAAATCACCTCAGAGACAGCGTATTCATGGTGTGCCAAGCTCTGAAAAATGATGGATCTAGTCATAACAAAGGTAGTACTACAGATTTTGATCCACCATCCACGTATGTTATTGCTAGTGGGTGTCTACCACGTGAAGGAGTTTATTGCTTAGAAGGTTTCATCAGGGCACAGATCTGCCACCCAGGTCTCCTACGGTCCATTCTCTTCTAGAACCATCATTGAATCAGGTAGTTGTGAGGTGAATGTTAGAGGGGAGGGTTTAGGGTTTGTTGGAGAATGTTTGCAGGTTTCAAATTTGCAGAGTGTTAGTTCAAAGCCATCAAGGGAAGGTTCAGGGAGGATCATATTCCCCCGTCTTATCAACATGTCTCAAATTAAAATTTAAAAACTGGTATCAGGCTCATGAGTCATTATAATGAGTTTAAATTGAATAATGCATCCACACGTAATGGTCAACCGAAAATAAATTGAAGCCCTCCTTTGCGCGTATCAGCATTTGATTTCAAATCTTACAAACCAAAGAAGCACATGCACACCGAAAACAAAAGTTATATTCTTGTTGAAATGCTTTGGCCTTCAAGGACTGTCGAATAATTGACACTACACTTACCTATCGTCGAGCATTTTAGTCCTTGGCATTTCTAATTATTATTTCTTTATTTGTAATTATTATGGATTTGTATATTATATATTGAAATACGCAAGATCATTACACGCGCTTTGATCTTTGATACTCTTAAAGCATGTATTTTCAACTTATAGTTAATTGGTTATTATGTATACATTTATATCTATCTTAACATAAAAAATAACATTTGATTGTTTGCATGTCATGACATCTCATTTGATTTGTAGTTAGCACCATGAAATCTCATAGTGTGTTTATTATTGGTGAAAAATGATTAACTAATAAAACATTAGTTTATATATATATATATATATATATATATATCTATATCTATCAAAATTAAAAAATACATAAAATTCCATTACTTTATATATCTCTATATATACTAATACTAAAAACATAAAATATTTATATTTTGATTTCTTGTTTTACAAAGTTTTTTTAAATATAAATAATAAGTTAGGAATTTCAAAAATACAAAATAAAAAATAATAAAAAATTTAACATAATAACACTTTTGTATTTATATAAACTTATTAAAATAAACACATAAAAAAAATGTTTTTTTATAAATAAATAAAATATAAAAAATTATATTAAAATAACAATAATAAAGGTGTTATAATAATAATAAAATATTATTATCACAATAACATAAAAATTAAAAAAAAGATATATGTACAAATTAACATTAGGAAAATAAACAAAATATAAATATAAAAAGTAATCTAAGAAAAATATAAAATAATAAAATTAATAAGCGTCTTTGAAATCAAAAGCAGTTGCTCTCACAGCTAAGCCTTCTTCTTAACTTTTATTTTTGCACTCTTCTTAACTTTTATTTTTGCACAGTGGGACCTGACACATCTTCCGTTTGGGAGAGGTAGGTGTTTGTTTCAAGTTGCCAAATTTATCATAAAAATCGCTTGTTTGCACACTCTTCTCTAATCTAGATCATTAAGATAATATGTTTTTAGAGTGGTCAACCCTCTCTCCCTATTGCGCAATCATTACATAAATACGCATTATGATGTAAAAACTCTGATTTTTGCTTTTATTATAAAACAATTGGAAACGTTAAAAGAAACACATTCACATGATAAAATTTAAATTAGTTTATCTCTNAAATTATAAATTATAAATGAACTTGGAATCTTCTTAAATTTTATGTATGTTGTGCTAACTTGTTTTCGCAAGTTACTCAAGAACAGGTTTTTGACAAGAAGGGTTGCTTAACATGTCTTGCTACTTTTAGTTATAAAAACATTTTATTTATTCTCTTCAACTTGGTTTGTTAAGCACATTTTTTCCTATATTTTCAATGCTCTCACAAGTTTGTTCCAGGAAAATGCTAACCTCTTTTGCAGATTCAAAGACGAATGAATGACATTTCTAGAATCGTAGAAAATTTTCAGAAAAATGCTCCATTGAAAGCTTGAAGGAGTTGAGTTTCCCTTGTGTATGTCATGACATTTGCTGCCACAAAGAAGCATTTCATAAACCAATTACGCCATGCCATGATTACTTACCTTTTTTCCTTCCAAGCTTATTCGTCATCCATGCTAGAGTCTACTTTTTCACTGCCTTATACATTATGATTTCCCGCATGTCTACCTTTGAGTTGCACACATTTTTCCTCATTTTCAGTTTATCTTTTTCCTTATGAATAAAACCATCAAGCTTCCTTTCCATGACTACATTGCTTTGTTATCCTTGCCATAAAAACTGTTTGACAGTGATATTTTTCCTCTATAGTCTTACCACTCATTATGTACAACACATGTTGACTGATGTGGGATTCCTTAAGGCCCACCTTTCAACAAGTATTGAGCCGCAAAAATACCACATTTTATTCATCTTTCACATACCATTTATCACCTTATTCCTATTTTATCCTTCCATAAAACTATTAATGTCCATCATTTCCATGACTAAATATGGGTTACCTTGTTATTTTCCAAATCATTTATTTTTGAGTATTTTGAGTGAATTTGTGGTTAATTATTGAGAAAAATAACATATTTTCATTATACTTTAAAGTTGGATGAGTTTGGTGATGCTTACAGGTGTATTTGAAGAATTTAATAAGCTCAAAAGTGACCACCTAGCCTCAAATTCGAATTTCATCCTCAAGACGTGGGCTAATTTCAAGGAGAAGATCATGGAAATGTGGAGATGGAATATCTTATCCAAGATATCATGAAGGATTTGAAGGGATGAGTTGTATATTTGTTGAGGATTTGAAAGGATGAGTTGTAGATTTGTTGAGGATTTTGAGGGATAAGTTGAGAGAATAGTGGATCTGTAATTATGGATTGGTTATCCCGAATTCATGCATAAATAGAAGGTCTCTCTCCTCATTTTGGTTAGAGATCTCTCTAGTGGTGTAGAAGTAGAGAATAGTTTACAGTTAGTCATAGAATGGATTTTGATTGTTATGTAATGGAGATTATGCTTTGATGCAAATCTTGTTACTCTCCCATGTTAATATAGATTTTCAGCAATTTCTTTCTTATGAATGGTTAATATAGATTTTCAGTGATGTCTTGGTTATGAATTAGTTGTGTTGATTTTATGTGAGCTCACAAGTTAATGTTGATTATTTTCAATCAGTTTATTTCATACAATTTCAATCTTTCTTTATCAAGTTAATTTATGCAATTTCATGTTTTCTGCAATTAGATTTACTTTCATACAATTTCCTGTTTTCATAACTTAGATTCAATTTCAGTTGTAGAATAAGTTAGCAATAATCTGCCCCTGCATATATTTTGTCTGTACCTCACAAGTTTACGCTCTCTCCAGGTTGACAATTAAATCGTTGGATATATGTTTAAATAATTTGTTTAATATTTTTCTCCAACAATCATTTATTACAATTCCCCCAAGGGGGTGTGAACATGCGAAAAAGGGACCACAACTGGCCATGATGAAACCACAGAACTTCCTGAGCACTGAGTAAGAACAATTGATTTGTTCAATACTTTGGTGACTCACTGGAAATCCACTAAGTGCAGAATTAGTGGATAACACAGGGACATGGCTTGCTAGTCTTCATATCATTTCCACTGTCTCCATCCATCCGTTCCTTCCCATGTTCATTGACTATCCTTGAATTGTAACTTAACTAGTGACATCTGGGATTTCCCCCACCTTCATCTCTATGTTGGAATAGGTCTCCATGTATAAACTATGTCTCGGTGTTGGTCTATGTGATGTTTATCACAGTGAATTTCTACCTCTAGGTCTTGAACACAAGTAGTCCTACCAAAGAAAATATCTTTAGACACTAAAACATCAGAGCTTAAAGTTATTCTAAATGGATGCTATGCCAAAAAAATAGAAGTGTCTCTAGAAATTACTGGAAATAAAAAATAAAACTAGCCAGTTTCCAAGATATGAGAACTCCATTGTATGGTGTAAGGATCATTTATCCCCACAGGGTATCAAGGTGAGGCAAGCCCCTTAAGGTTGGGCGTTAGTTATTTTCTGGAATCCCAGAAGGCTTTCTGGGGCACTTGCTCTTGGACGCTGGCAAGTTATCAATGAAAAATAAAGTTGATGGCTAGAGGATGAGCACCGATTATTTGTATAATGTACGACTCATTCCCCCCCACAGGGCAACATGGATAGACTGGCCTAAGAAGGTCATGTCTTTGTCATTATTTGGAAGCCTAAAAGGCTTTCCAAGCCACCTGCCTTTAGAGGTCAACTAGTGAAATAAATGTTGAGCAAACAAAATATTAAAAAGTTTGCTTGTCTAGAGTCTAGTGGAGCTTTCTCATCATTCCACCCATTTGTGAGATATCGCCATGCCCTATTGTTCACCTAGTTCAACTTATGTGTTGTGTGGATCCCCTTGTCCTTTAGCCCATATGATTACAATGTTTAGTAATCAAGTCATCCCTTGGCCTTACCTATTGTTTATGACCCCTTCACCCTTGACTAGCAAAATGGCTAAATCTATAAATAAGTATACATTGGAGATTC
Organism: Pseudotsuga menziesii; assembly: GCA_001517045.1. Classification (NCBI taxonomy): domain Eukaryota; kingdom Viridiplantae; phylum Streptophyta; class Pinopsida; order Pinales; family Pinaceae; genus Pseudotsuga; species Pseudotsuga menziesii. The sequence continues at coordinate 70,596 of LPNX010139771.1, read as the reverse complement.
TTGTTTTGAAGCAACTAATCATTTTCATTTGGATTATTATATATGTATTGTGCTTATACTTTCCAACAAAATATAATCATACTTGAGTGTCACTGCTGGCATAGATAATTGAGCGTGCAGGTCCATTTGCACTTTGTAGTGTCAGAGTTTAGCACTTGGGTCATCATTTGACCAATTTTGAGTTGGTCCACCCAGTGTTGGCTAGGCCATGAGCATGATCCAGGATGAGTTATAAACATATGTTTATGGTTGATGATTATTTATGGTCTACATGTGTCCAATAGACAAATTCATACTCCAGATGGTGATTTTTTATGATGACTTGTATTATTTTCATGACGATCAACATTTACATGCTTTATTATTATTATTGTTCTGACATTGATGGGGCTTCTAATGTACCTTTGTGATGGACATATGGTGGATGAGTACTCATTCCTAGTTTATTTTGACATTCTGAGTCCATTGGTGCAGTTGGTTTTCATATTTAGGAAGTTATAGGACATATATGGGTCTCTTGGCCTTTTTGCAACAGTTTTGCCTAAAAAAAATGAAAATAAAACACAATGTAAAAAAAAAAAAAGTTCTCCTAGGGTGCCAGAGGGAAGATGTGGGTGCATCCAATTGATTGTACCATACTACCATGGTCCTAAATCCATCTGTGCAACCATTTGGCTTCATTTTTTGGTCCCCGGTGAGATATGGGTTGCTTTATGTTCCCAAGGCAACATTTTAATAATAAAAAATGGCTTTTGAGGAAATCAATTTGGGAAATTGAGGAAAAGGAATTGGTTTGAGACACAATTTTTGGGTCACATTCATCATTCGACATCAACTTCACTTCACTTGAGGTCCACACATCCTTGGTTTATGTAGTTTGAGGGCGTTTTGATGTATTTTGAGGGAGATCCCCTAGTGATTTTTATCACTCCTTTATATTATTTGCCACCACATATTATTATTTTTCCATGGGGCCATGCTAGTGAAGGATAACATAACCTCCTAGCCCCACCATGTGCTACTTTTTGGTCATTAGTAATATTTTATGTGGTGCGCCCCTCATCAGGTATTTCTAGTGATGTGCCCCCCTCTATTTGTGAGTTGATCCATGTGAGATGTATCTGACGAATCTTAGCCGTAGATTAGAATGATTTTATCTTATGATCTTGACCCTTGATCTTTCTGGATCTAGGTATTATGTACTTGAGATATCTATATATTGAGATTCTCTCTCATTTGTAGAGGGACTTTGGCTCTCAAACTCTAGGATTAATAAAATATTTTTGCAGAAAAATCTTGGAAGCTTTGTCAAATGTCTTGTATGGAGATCTAAAAGTCTTGTTCTCTCTAGAATTCTTGCGGATCTATCCACTTCTAATATTTTTGCAGGTTTCCATCCATCTTGTGAATGAAGAATTTGGGTAGGGGCACTATTGTGACTGAGCTCCGCATCGTCCTCTCAAACTGTCTTGGATTCAAGGAGTATCTTTATTATGTCTCACAACCATCTTGATTTTCTTTGATTCATATTTCTTCATCATTTCATTTATCCTTTTGTAAATTGATTCTCATAGCAGATCTCTTTTGTAGGAGGAGGGAGCGTTTGGCATCTGAGAGGAGGTAGCGATTTCACTAGGAGAGGCATAGAAAATGCTCGCAATTGATCGGAAAGGCAAGATCACTGTCATACAAGGTTAGTAGAAAGTATTTCCAGGTACGCCTACATATATATTTTTTTTTGCGGGCTTTGATTTGATTGTCACAACCAAACCCCATTTCTTTAAACCCTAGTTTTGTAAATCTGATAAATCCGGTGAGTTTTCGATGAAAACCATCAAAACCTGCTTGGAGATTAATGAATAAACCCTATATCTCAAGTTTCATGTGAATTAGATTCCATTTGCCCTGGGATCTAACACTAGTCACTCTAGGTTGGGGCGCCCTCTTTGGGTGGGTGGTATTTTCTTAAGATCTGTCAGATAGGTATGCTTGGATCCGCCTCAAAATCATAGATCCAATACTCAAGCACCCTGATCTAGTCATCTCATGCCTCGATCAACTCTTTTGGGTCCACTTGGTCCACTTGTGCAAAAACCCTAGGTGGGTCCCTTTAGGGTTTTCTTCTATTTGGCTAGATCTCACTAGATCTACTTCCTTAAATTAATTTATTAAATAATCAACACTAATATTAATAATTATTAATTATGGTATGTTATATAATTTTTTATATATCAGTCTTTGATTTTTTCTTTTCTTTGTGAGTCTTCTAGGCCATTGAGTCTGGACCCTCTTTAGATTGAGTCTTCCAAAACTGCTTGACAATTCCTAGATATATATTTTTTCAGTATTTACTTTTCGCATTTACATTCCAGCATTTACTTTCCAGTATGATATTTTCTGCATTTATTTTATTCCACATGTACTACTGGGTAGTGATGTTTCCATGATGCACAGGACTAGGTTTTAATGAAGATGGAGAGGTTGATCGGGTGCATAGTTTGTTGATGGATGAGTGTTGCTGCGTACCGGAGATGTCTGAGGTTCTCATGCACTCTCTCCCTTAGAGCACCTGTCCTAGTTGGAGGCAGATGTTGTCACATATATAATAATTGGGCTACTTTTGTTCTTGAGCAGTACTGAGCAGTTCTTTGAGCCAACCCTTTACTATGAGGTCAGCAGAGGATGAGCCATCAGTTGATGATCTCCCACTTTCAACAGATCTAGAGCATCCAACTTGACCAGCTCTATGCCATGACGGAGCCTCATGACCCCAAATTTGATGACTAAGTTAGCCATTTTTCTTTCATGACCCAGAGCGGAGATTGTTATAGTGCCTATGTATATAGCGACAACATTTTTTCCAGTGATATTCATATTATTTTGAGATCCAGTGCTGGTATATGACCCAGGTGATATTATGGTTTGTGCATATGGATTTTGATGTTGCTCTGTTACCTATTTTAGCAGTGAGACTCGGTTGATTTTGATTATCTGTTGGCAATACTTTATCTTGGTTTAATTGGAATCTAAAGTATAAATGATTTAGTGGTTTTGATCGAGAGATTATTTTGTATACTCATTGGCCTTGCCCTACTCCTAACATGGATTTAGTGTTTTCCCTTCAGTGTGTTGCCGCCTTACACGCACCTTGGGGGAATTAGCGCGACATAAATCTTCAAGCTGCTAAGTACGTCCTTGGGGGAAAGTATCGAGTCATGTGCTGTCACCTGATCCTGACTCCTCTGTTTAGGCCACTCCTAACAGAGCCAAGGGGGGTCGTCCCTAAGAAAGAGTTGCTAAGGCTCTTATTCTTATTAAGTGTGGATGAATGGTTTTGTTAGGAATTTGAAATGATTTACTGACAAGATATTGCAAAGTAGAAATTAGATCAACATCATAAAGATACAACATTCATGACATGATATGACTAAAAGAAAATAAGTTTTGTAAATGAACCAGTGCCAAATGGAGTCAAATAAATGATGCTGAAGAAATGGAAAATGTTTTGCAGTGTACTTGGTCAGTTTTAAACTTATTCAATGATGACTGAGTTAAGGGGAAAGGGGGTTCCCAATATATCGTGAGGTACTAGGAATATGTCTGGATTCTGAGTAAAGTGGTTCTGCATAGGAAAATGTGGGCTAGACAGAGTTGTGGGGGGGTGTTCAACACTACACCAACAAGGATGTAGCCTAACGGGACCCCACAGTCACTTTGTACTTGTTCCCGCTTTCCTTGAAGAATTTTCCCACTGTTCCTTAGGTTCGTTACGCTGGATTTTTGTAATGTTTTGGGGAAGTTGATTTTATTAATGTGAATTTGCTTAGGTATATGTGAGAAATAAATCAATGCACATTCCTTCTTTTGACTATCCCAAAGCTCATGGCGAACATCTGTTGGGAAAGAGCATACACCAGAATGATAAATTATTTTATTCCAAATTGATATTGTGAAACGAAAAAAGGTAACATTGGTGAGACTAATTACTACAACAAGGAATATCTTTTCCCCAAATGAGCAAGCTCCTTTGGGTAATTCGGTAGATCATTCCGGGTTAGTGTTCGTTACTTTGTCCAAAAAAGAAAGAGAGAAAACTAAAACTAACTAAGCAAAGAATACAACCCGTGAAGGCGGATTGTGTGCATGTGTTCTAAAAATAAAACGTTACAAAAATACTAACCATAAAAAGACACTGCAAGACCCTGCAAGTGGGATGGATTGTGGGCGTTGTGTAGCTCACCTGCTTTTTATTTATGACTACTTACAATGCTTAAAAGAAAAATAAATGCATTCTGACCCTTGAATAATGGGCAAAAAAGGCTTAGAAACTTGCTTAGGGAAGAAAATGAATGAAGTAGGGGGATGAGAGATGGATCGTGGGCACTCCGGATTTCCCAAAACTTTTTTTCAGCAGCACCTCCCTTTCTTTTTCCTTCGACCTGCTAAAAACCAACAGGCTAATAAAACAAAGTTAGTGGGTTAATGCATTAAAAATACATTACTTAAGTACCTGTAAAAATAGAAAAAATTGGGACTTTTAAGTATGAAAGCAACTAGTGATTTAGATCTAGTATTTAGAGATAAACAACTTGAAATAATTTAGATCTAAACATATGCAAGTAAAGAGGAATGATAAACACTTTAGATTTAATATTACTTGCAATAATAAAACAACCAAGAGAAAGAGAGAAAAATTTGCTTGAAGAAAGAAGAATCTCAAGCTCCAGCTTGAATGTAGTGAAGAATGAAGAGTTCTTACGGCACAAGAAGCATTAGATCTCAAACAAGAGGTAGTGAAGAGAAATAGGAAGGAGCCAAGCTCCAAGTTCTCCTTCACTTGTGGCAATCTGCAAAGCTATAAAACCTCAAGCAAAAAGGGATCAAATCTAGTGTGATGACATAAATAAGATGAAAAGAGCGCTAGTATTACCGACTACAACATGCTACTTTCCAGTCTTATCTAATTAAACACAAGAAAACAACTTGAAAAGCTCAAATGCCTACTCTATGGACTAAATATATCCTTCTTAAGCTAAAAATGATACCACAATTTGCATATGAAGAGATAAAACTAAGCTAATATCACCTCATGAAGCACAAGCATTCACCATGAAAAAATATTTTGCACACAATGGACCTCCAAAGTCTTCACTTTTATTCATAAACAATTACAAAACATTACAAGAGCAGATTTTCCTTCCTTCTATCTAAATGAGGAGGAAAGCTTCACTTAAATAGGAAAAATGAGAGCAAACCCCAAGGGGGGCTAATTTGCCAAGTGTTGGAGCTTTTTGAGCTGATTAGGGGTGAACTGGAGTGAGCTAGAGGTGGTATATGACACCTCTCATAGGGTAGGTCACCCCTGCCTCTTTCTGTGACACATATACAACAAAAGGTGAGCTCTATCATGGATAAATGTGCCCCTCTAAGGAAAAATTTGCCCCCTCATGGATTTGATTAGAATCGACTTGATTTGATCTTGATTTGGTCTCCAATTAGCCCCAACATCATCCTTAGTTAACTCGGAACATTTATGGGAGAAGTTTCCACTGATTTAGGGATGTGTTTTTTCTCCATATTTTCCCTTCTTCTAAATTTTTATTCTTCTAAATTTTTATTCACTTTTTGCCCTTTTTGGAAAGAATTTCACTTAAGTGATAAATAATCACTTAAAACTTAGGAAAAGTGGGTTTAGGGGTTAAGTGGGGGCTCTGGGTCCAAAATTGAGCATCTCCATGACCAAATTGGCTCCCTAGACCCAATTTTATGAAATTTTGAACTTTTACAATTAAAATACACATTATCGATGATTTTATTAAAAAAATAAAAAATAAAAATCTTACAAAAGACTTAGCTCATGTCCACAAAACTATGGGACTATGAATAGCATGGTATAATACATAGACCCTAGGCTTTAATAACTTTTTAATACATAATCACTAATTTCACCATCCTGGCTTTGGAGGATTTTGAGTGAAAAACTCGAAAATAATGTCGCTTAAAAAAATGTCACATAATCGACGAGAGAAAAAACACTCAAGGATGATGACCAAGTCCCGAGAAGACCAAGCCTTGTACAAAAGAAACCACCATGCTATGTCATTTATTACAATTCCCCTGAGGGGGTGTGAATATGCGAAAAAGGGACCACAACTGGCCACGATGAAACCATGGAACTTCCTGAGCACTGAGTAAGAACAATTGATTTATGCAATACTCTGGAGGCTCACTAGAAATTCACTAAGTGCAGAATTAGTGGATAACATCTGGCTCCAACCACGGGATGTGTGCTTGGTCTAGTATCTTAGGCAAGGAGAGCATACGAGAACACCAAAATCTTCGATTTCTATATCCTATAAAATATCTCAACTTGACAAGGAAAAACCTCAGTAGCACAAGTTTTATGAAAATGAGCCAATGATCCAAAAGTTGCTTTATTTAAAATAATGCCAGAACCAAAAATTTATTTATTTCTAGGTACAAAAGGAAAATGCGAAAAGTAAATGCTCACTTTAAGGAGCTTATTTTTCCTACTCTAACCATTGAAAAATAAACTTTTAAGTAAAATCAAATATCCAATGTAACCATTTAAGCATTTTATCAATTTAATATTTTTTGCCTTATCTTTGGTTACCAACCAAAGTTGGGAGACATTTTTCAGAAAATGAAAACTTGCACGAAACTCTCAGATGGGAGGGATAGACGAGAGATTATAATTACGGAGAAGGTCATCGACCTGCTTCCCAAACTGGCAAGTCCTCTTGCAAGATTCTTCTATCCAAGATTGGATAGGATTGATGTAAACATTTGTATGATGAGGCGGATCATCATACTCATCACACGGGATTATCCGCTGATAACTCTATGTGTAAGCCCCAAACTGCTCGAAATCATAAGGAACATCTGTATGTGAAAACGATGGCTGAAACAAAACTTCAACTAGTTGCACCCCATTTGATTCTTCACTACACTGCTTTTGCAGCTCTTCATTACTGATACTTTTCTTTGGCTCTGCATGATATGACTCTGAATGATCATATAAATGGTTTGAATGCTCTTCTTCCATACCACATCTTTCCCAAGTATCCAGATCCATGCTTCCCTCTATGGATGTATCATAGATTGGACTTCCACAATTTTGTGAATAGACACTCCTCTCGCTGGACATTCCACCAGTTTCAACATGTCTACAAGCTTGTGACATGTCTACCTATGAAAGCATTAATAACATAGATGGATTTCTCAATAATATTTTCACAAGTTGGATTATCTATAAAATTCCAATAGTCATCACCACCATCTATGTCAGATGAGAGAGTCTCCCTGATATCACATCCATGGCTATATTCCTCCTCATGATCATAGTCATCTTCTTCAGAAAAAAGGTCACAAGGTAGTAAACCTTCCGAACTATCATCATTATGTTCATTATAGATTTCATCATAAGTTTCGCTATATGATTCTGAAATGGTTTCTTCTCACGATTGGACTGGAGTACAAATGTGATCCTCATCACTAAAATAATCATGAGAGGGTCCCCAATCTTCAATATTATCTGTTGATGTGACATGAGGGTCTTCAACAATATCTTCGATGAATGAATCTTCATGCACAAACTCACTGGGATCATCATGGACTTCTAAAAGTTGAGTGTTGTTTTCCATGTTGATACTAGTTAGCTCAAGCTCTTCCATATGAAATTATTTCCAAGGAAAGAAGTATTTCAAATTGGTCTTAATGAATGATTTAACATTGAATGATCCAATATCATTTCCACCATAATGCCATTGCCTCAAAGATATTTCAAATAAATTTGCAAGAGAAGTAATAGATTTCTTAGGAAGACCCTTTTTGCAGCAGTTTTGCCCGAGGAAAATGAAAATAAAATACAATGTTAAAAAAAATTAGTTCTCCTAGGGTTCCAGAGGGAACCTGTGGGTGCATCCAGTCGATTATACCATACTACCATGGTCACAGATCCATCCGTGCAGTCATTTGGCTTCAATTTTTGGTCCCCGGTGAGATATGGGTTGCTTTATGTTCCCAAGGCAACATTTTAATAATAGAAATTGTCTTTTGAGGAAATTGATTTGGGACATTAAGGAAAAGGAATGGCATGGAATCGGTCTAAGGCATAGTGTTTGGGTCACATTCATCATTCGACATCAGCTTCACTTCACTTGAGATCCACACATCCTTGACACATCCTTGATTTATGTAGTTTGAGGGTATTTTGATGTATTTTGAGGGAGATCCCCTAGTGATTTTTTATCACTCCTTTCTATTATTTTTCACCACACCTTATTATTGTGCCATGGGGCCATGCTAGTGAAGGATAACATAACCTCCTAGCCCCAACATGTGCTACTTTGTGGTCATTAGTCATATTTTATGTGGTGCGCCCCTCATCGAGCATTTCTAGTGATGCACCCCCCTTTATTTGTGAGTTGATCCATGTGAGGTGTATCCAGATAATCTTAGCCGTAGATTAGAATGATTTTATCTCAAGATCTTGACCCTTGATCTTTTTGATCTAGGTATTATGTACTTGAGAGATCTATATATTGATATTCTCTCTCATTTGTAGAGGGGCTTTTGGCTCTCAAACTCTAGGATTAATAAAATATTTTGTTAAGATTATAATCCTCCCTTGTCCAATTTGGTCATTTATGTCTAAATCAGGAGTCATGTCTGAATCGAGAGTCATTTCAGTCTATTTTTAGTCACTAGCACCATTGGGTCTACTTGGCCTAATTGGGGCACATGTACTAGTTACTAAAGTGTGGGGAACATTAATTGAGGCCAATTGCCACTGATTGCACTTGCATGCATCAGTTTAGGAGCCTCCTAGATTAATCCATACAAATTAGGAGCCACTGGGAGTGCCGATACCAACCTCCATTAGTTGAGTTCAGTTGGTGACTAGTCAAGCTCAATTAGGAGTCAATTACAATAAGTTCTACCCTGTTAAACTCAGTTCTACTTAGTTAGCTCTAAGTTTGCATGGTTGCATGCAGGTGAGACGCATTTACTCACTTACCTCAGTCAGTTAGACTAGTTAACACTGAATTAGACACTTTAGTTGTGATTTTGCACTCCGATAATGATTTAGACAAGGTCAGTTAACCATTCAGTAAAGTAGAGTCAAACCAATTCGAATTTTCTCACATGGATTCAAATTGCATGAGGTTATTTAGCCATTGTACTTCATTGTAATTAATTATCTAATTACTTTTGATTAATGAAAGCTTTCATAGTTGCAAGCCATTTTTGCACTGTTTCATTCTTCAATTTATGAGTAAAATTGTGTGATCTTTCTTGTGAGTTGTGTGTTGGTCCATAGATCTTTGTGCTCAATTTTACATGGTATCAAATCCTTGGCAGGACAAGGCACTTCTCCTACTATAGATTCATACTTGGATCAATTTTTTTTTTGAACAAAATTGCTCCTTCCAGTACTACGCCAGAAGCAGAGAATTTACCACTTAATATCCCAAGTAAAAGAATTGTTGATCAAGCTTGCTTGATCAACTATGCTGGGTGTGAAGGAAATTCCAAAAGTGCAGGCTGTCGACCTTACTTTGTTTGTTTGGTTGTGTGATTTACAGGTTTATCAATCTCCTTCACTGCATTCGCTACAAGCAACTCAGTCTCCTTCACTGCTTTCTAAATGCCCCCTCCAATGGAGCTTCTCACTCCTTTCAACTACCACCAGTGGAAGGAGGACATGGAGATGCAACTTCTCTCCAAAAGGATCTTCTGACTCACAATGGAGACAGAGGCAGAGGCAATTCATTATGTTGACAAAGAAAAGTACTAGAATAGGCTTGATGAAGCATATGGATTCTTGTGCCTCTCAATCTCTTGAGATGTTCTTTTCCACATCAATGGACTGAAGACTCTCAAGCATGCTTGGGATAAGCTTGCTTCCTTATTTAATTAGCAAGATGACCTGAGGATCTATCAGCTAGAGAATGAGTTGATCTCTCTTCATCCAGCCAATTTTGAAACACTAAATGACTTCTTCACCAAATTCAAGCATCTAGTGTTCTAGTTGAAGCCGTGCAAGGTTGAGAAGGAGGATGATCAACTCATCCTTGCTGTTCTCTCAAAACTTGGTGCATACTACTCAATATTTGTATCAACCTTTCATTCTGTGAAGCTCACTACTCCAAATTGGAAGATGCCTCCTCTTAACTCCTTCATTGAATCTCTTACCCAGGAGCATGACAAATTGATCCAAATGGGGATCATTCGATCTTCCAGAGATCAAGCATTGGTTGATAGAGGACCTAAGGTAGCGAATGATAAAGGGAAGCAAAAGGATGAGTCTCCTGTGGAGAAAGAGCAGTCAAATGAGCCTTTAGGTTCGAAGAGAAGCAAGAAGAATGGCAAAGGAAAGACCCTTTGTTCTTACTGTGGAAGGGGCTTTCATCCAGAAAGCTCCTGTATGAGAAGAACAATTCATGAAATGGCTCTTCCTCTGAAGAAACATAACATTACTCTACCTGCTAGCGCAAGGAATGATGACCATAGAGAAGACACTGAAGAACATGAAGAGACATGCCATGCACTGAAGGTTAGTTGTTCAACAACACATACCTTCCTCATTGATTCTGGAGCTTCCAATCATATGGTTGCATCCAAAGAATCATTCTCTTCTTTACAGTCTTTTGATGGTCCCAGTATTCATATGGGAAATAACAGTAAAATTCGAGCCAAAGGGAAGGCCTCTATCAGGCTTGAACATGGAAAGTTCAAAATGCGCTTTATGTGCTTTCCTTAGCCGCAAATCTATCATCTGTATATCTGATGACCCATACTGGCTCTCCAAAGTGAGTGATATTTGGTCCTGACTCAGTGGAGATCATAGATATCTCTATTGGGAACATCATAGCGAAGGGTGTTGCAAATCATGCCTCCAAGGCATATGAGTTCTCACACTTCATGCCATTTTCAGAACCAGTGCACTCTCAACTGCCACTTGAAAGGGAAGGTAAAAACATTTCATCTACTTCTTTTGCAGTTTCCACTAGTATTGCAGAACCACTGTATCAATTTATGAGATTGATATGCAGGATGATTCAGTTCCAGATCTAGTCCCTACTACTAAGCAGGAAGCTAGGAAGATGATTGAAAATCTGTCTAACACAAAGAACCTTGCGCTATGCCATGCAATCTTACCTCCTTCAGAGAGATGCAATAAACTTCTCGTGAGATGCTACATGGCAAGGGTTGATCAATTACACTGCCTTCAGAAGAATAGAGTGGATCATACACCTCTTCATCAAGAAAGAGAAAGGTTACATTCCTCCTTCCTTCCATCATCATTTTGGGAGAAGATGGAGAAGTCGACATGCCAGGCCCCAGGATACCTGTGCATAGAACATCATGCATGCAGCTTCACTACATCACAGAGATTGCAACAACATATTTTCAAGTTTTTCAAACTTGAATCCTGATTCTATTTGCTAAGTTAGAGGTTTTTTTTTCTTTCCCCCAGCTCCTTGTATTGAGCAATTACTTTACTTGCTGTAATGGGTGACCTATGGTCTTAGTTACCAGGGCCCACAAATTGTCCAAGTTAGCATTCAGGGGGGTGTTAATATTATAATCCTCCTTTGTTCAGTTTGGTCATTTATATCTAAATCATAAGTCATGTCTAAATCGAGAGTCCTTTCAGTCTATTTTTAGTCACTGGCACCATTGGGTCCACTTGGCCTAATTGGGGCACATGTACCAGTTACTAAAGTGTGGGGAACACTAATTGAGGCCAACTTCCACTGATTGCACTTGCATGCATTAGTTTAGGAGCCTCCTAGATCAATCCCTACAAATTAGGAGCCACTAGGAGTGCCAATACCAACCTCCATTAGTTGAGTTCAGTTGGTGACTAGTCAAGCTCAGTTAGGAGTCAGTTACATTCAGTTCTAGCCTGTTACACTCAATTCTACTCAGTTAACGCTAGGTTTGCATAGCTGCATTCAGGTGAGGCACATTTACTCACCTACCTCTGTCAGTTAGACTAGTTAACACTGAATTAGACACTTGAGTTGTGATTTTGAACTCCGATAATGATTTAGACAAGGTCAGTTAACCATTCAATCAAGTAGAGTCAAACCAATTCAAATTTTCTCACATGGATTCGAATTGCATGAGGCTATTTAGCCATTGTACTTCATTGTAATTAATTATCTAATTACTTTCGATTAATGAAAGCTTTCATAGTTGCAAGCCATTCTTCACTATTTCATTCTTCAATTCTGAGTAAAATTGTGTGATCTTTCTTCTGAGTTGTGTGTTGGTCCATAGATCTTTGTGTTCAATTTTAGACATTTTACAGAAACTCTTGGAAGCTTTGTTGAATGTCTTGTATGGAGATTGAAAAGTCTGGTTTTCTCTAGCATTCTTGCAGACCTATGCACTTCTAATATTTTTGCAGGTTGCCATCCATTTGGTGAAGGAAGCGTTTGGCCCAGGGGCGCTATTGTGACTGAGCTCCACATTGTCCTCTCAAATCGTCTTGGATTCAGAGAGTATCTTCATTGTGTCATATGCTAATCTTGATGTTCTTCGATTTATCTTTCTTCGTCATTTCATCTATCCTTTTGTAAATCGATTCTCATAGCAGATCTCTTTTGTAGGAGGAGGGAGCGCTTGACATCTGAGAGGAGATAGTGATTTCTCTGGGAAAGGCATAGAAAACACTTGTAATTGATTGGAAATGCAAGATCATCGTCATACAAGGTTAGTAGCAAGTATTTTTAGGTACGTCTGCATATATTTTATTTTTCCGAGATTTGATCTAATTGTCACAACCAAACCCCATTTCTTAAAACCTTAGTTTTGTAGATCTGATAGATCTAGTGTGTTTTTGATGGCGACCATCAAAATCCACTTGGATATTAATGAATAAACCCTAGATCTCAAGTTTCACGTAAATTGGACTCCATTTTCCCTGGGATCTAGCACTAGTCACTCTAGGTGGGGGAGCACTCTTTGGGTGGGTGGTCTTTTCTTCAAATCTGTTAGATGGGTATGCTTGGACATGCCTCAAAATCATAGATCCAATACTCAAGGGCCCTGATCTAGTCATCTCATGCCTCGATCTACTCTTTTGGGTCCATTTGTGCAAAAACCTTAGGTGGGTCCCTTTAGGGTTTTCTTCTATTTGGCTAGATCTCACTAGATCTACTTCCTTAAACTATTTGTAGTACAATCTCAATCAAGTTGGGTCATTTTCTATCTTTACTAAGCCTCTCCAATATGGCCCTAACCTCTATACCACACTTACTCCATAGATTTAGTTTTATCCACTCATTCTTTCTCCTCTTTTATCCATTGCCAAACCCTAGGAGTGTTTTGAGTAGTTGTGCTAGCCCTTCTAGGCTAGCAAGGTCTCCCCCCTGACCATTCTCCGGCTTGATCTAAAGTGACAAGAGCCCGTCCGGTGTGACAACTACCCTTTACCCATAGTGTACGAGGCCCTTGCGGTGTCACCGGTTAGCTACCTTACCTCAACCGTCCCGGATATGATATCTCAAGTGGGTAGCTACACTTTGTGTGATAACAGGTTCTCAGAGATAGAGGGAGTTGATTATGATGAGACCTTTGTGTTGGTTGCTAGATTTTCTTTGATTAGAGCAGTGATCTTTGTTGTGCTAGAGATGGGTTGGAGGATCCATGAGATGGACGTGAAGACCGCTTTTCTCAACGGTCTTCTACATGAGGAGGTATATCTAGAGCAACCACAAGGCTTTGAGATTTATGAGAGAGATTCTCATGTTTGCAGGCTGAAAAAGACATTGTATGGGCTAAAGCAAGCCCTCGGGCTTGGTACTTGAGGATTGATTCTTATTTGCTTTCAATTGGGTTTCGGAAGAGTGAGGCGGATCCCAACCTTTACTACATTAAGGTTGGAGGCGTTCCGCCCATTCTTCTGCTGTATGTTGATGACTTGTTCATTCCAAGAGGGGAGCACCTGATTGATGCATGCAAGAAAGATCTTGCTTCGGAGTTTGAGATGACTGACCTTGGGTTGATGCACTACTATTTAGGCATGGAGGTGTGGAAGGAGGATGGACATGTTTTCTTGGGGCAAGGAAAATATGCTGCAAATGTTCTGAGGAGATTTCAGATGGAGGATTGGAGACCCATGTCCACACCCATGATCATCGATTGGAAGAAGCTTCATGCTTCTGAGGGAGAGTTGGCGGATCCTACTTTGTTTCAATAGCTTATTGGTTCATTGATGTATTTGGTCAACACCAGACTAGATATGAGTTGTCCAATGAGCATTCTTAGTTAGTTCATGGTGGAGCACAGGGGAGTGCACTGGACAACCACAAAACATATTTTGAGATACCTTGCTGGGACTGTAGACTATGGTCTCGACTACAAGAGGTCAGCTGGAGTGGACTTGGTTGGATTCACGGATTCAGATTGGGCAGGTAGTGTTTTGGACAGGAAGAGCACTTCTGGATGTTGTTTCAGGTTGGGATCGACAATTGTATCGTGGTTTAGTTGGAAGCAAAAGTCTGTTGCTTTGAGTTCTGCAGAATATGAGTACATGTCATCCAGTGAGGCTAGTTGTGAGGCATTGTGGCTTCGCAAGTTCATGATTGATTTATTTGGTCAGGAGCCGAGGCCTATTATCATTCAATGTGACAATCAGAGTTGTGTTAGGCTCTTTGAGAATCCAATGTTTCATGATAGGTCAAAGGACATTGAGATCAGATACCACTTCATCAGAGATCATGTCCAGAGAGGAGTTGTAGAGTTACAATACATTTCTATAGAAGAGAAGGTGGCAGATATTCTCACGAAGCCTTTGGGTAGAGGAAAGCACATACATTTCAGACACGATGGGAGTGGTGAAAAACACCTTCCTCGGTAAGAGGGAGTGTTGAAATTTTACCAAGAAAGTGTTTGTTCACTCATGCCTTCGAGTGGACAAGGACACTTTAAAAGTGGTCCTTAGCCTAATTCAAAAGGTGAGAATGACTTTTTATAAAGTGACCTTTTAATGTGAGATTGGGTTTATATTTTAAAAGTGACTTTATGAATATTAAATGTGGGTGTGCATTAAATTCTCATTTATTAATTAAAAACTATTTTTTAATGAGGAAATGAGATGGGCCCTAAATCTCATTTAGTTGGCTTTTAATCTAAGCCATTGATCTCAAGGTGGAAGTTACTCAAACAAAAAGGGCTAGGAAAGGTAAAGAGAGATTATTGTTCTCTTTCACAAGAGAGGATTTTGAGAGAGGTGAAGAGTAAGAGAGAAGGGTTTGAGAAAAACCAAATTTGAGAAGAGAGAGAAAAATTGCAGAGAAATCAAAAGCTTGAGATGAGCACAATTCTCAAGACTTTTGGCACAAATTCCTAGAAGTAAACATGCACACAAATCGAGGAGTTAACAATTGCTAATTTGCACAAAAATCGAGGGCTATAAGTATAGTTCCATGCCATACAATTGCACACAAATCGAGACAAATGTTTGGCACCATTTTCAAGAAAAGCTACAGCATTTAATGTTGCTGTCAGACCGTACATGGCATGATTTTTGAGGCAGATCACAACCCACAGATTTCGAGAAATTCAGGCATAGAAAACGAGACAGATAGTACTGTACTAGTGCGTATAGTTTGCACGTGTGAGGATGTACAAGCTGATTTTCCGAGGTGTTGTTTTGTGACACTCCGTACAATAGTTTTAGAGTGATTTTGGCACGTTTTTTGAGGAAGAAAAAGGAGATAAGTACTACTGTTTGAAATTTGTAAAATTTGTTTGATAAAATCAAATCTCTTTGGAGTACATGTTTTCCCTTCGAGGTTTCTCTTGGGTCAATTTTACCAAAAATATGAGTATTTAATTTTCATGTGTAGCTGATTTTAAATTTTTGAGTAAGAGTTTAAGGCTGCTATAAATTTTCAGAGTTCAAAAGTTGAAAAATAAACCTCATAAATTTTAATTTTTAATGTACATGCATGATGGGGTTTGGGCATTTGCAGCACTGAAACTGAAACCGGGTTGGGGTTCTTAAAATTTTCGCTTTTGCTATGTCGTTCATGGTAAATGAATGGTTAGTAATATTTTTAATTGATTTCACCTTATATACATACCAAAGAGATTAATACAAAGGGTGGGTTGACCCTCCCCTTCACCTTTTTTTGCTATGTTGTTTTTGGCAAAGTAGCATAATTCGAGTACGAATATGATTCGATACGAAAAAAATACGTAACCAAAAAATCCAATACGAATAAAATATAGAAGTAGACTTCTTATATATAATATTTTTAATTAAATATACAACGATATATATAACATTTATACATAGTTAAACATATACCATATTTTTAATGAAATATTAAATATCAACCATTAAATTTTAAACTTAAAAAAATCATTTTAACATATTTTTTATATCCAAAATTACTCTTAAAAAGACAAAAAGATAATGCCCATAGTATAAGAGAGGAAACTCCTAGTTATTAATCGTTATTAATTATTATAAAAAGAAAGAAAATAATATTTACCACTATTTACATTGAAATTAATTAATTAATGTTTAAATTGTGTTAGGGTTAACTTTGACTCCAGAATGAGAAATGATGTAAGTGGTTTTGGTAACCAATAAATCTAGTGTTGCTATTATATTTGCATATTTATTTTCTTCGGCTTATTTTTATTTCTATTAAATTGAATTACGAAGTATAAAATTGAAAGTATTTATTTTATAGTGTTTTAATAATTAAAATGCGTTTTTTTAAAACTATTTTTCAAAATTAGCCCGTATCCGTATTACACATAGATCGAATATTCAAAGAAATTCGAATTGGTTCCAATTTTTCGTACACAAAAGGCCAATACAACCGAATTATGCTACTATGGTTTTTGGTTGCTTTGCACAATGTAGTGGATCTCTTGTTTGTTAATGCATTGATGCTTCAAACATTATGTCGTTGTTGATGCGAGAATGATCCATGGAGGAAAACCCTTGTGCCCATGAGTTGGTGGTAGGTACATAGGTATGAAGGACTTTTTGGAGGTAGGGAACAACAAAATACTTTGCACATTTAAAACAAGAGGAAATATTAGATAAAACGATCTGAGTTCGTGGGTTGTGGATTGTAAGAAAATAGAGCTTACAAAATGAAGCTCACAATGTTGACATGAACATTGACATAATGACATTCTGCATGAAATATTTTTGTGGTGGTAGTAATTTTAAGGGTGTGCTCATCGCCCAATATCCCTAGACTAATGTTGTTTGGAGAGGAAAAATTAAAAAATTGGGGTTTGTTAATGAATGTTAACATTAATGACATTGTTTGAAAACATTGAGTAAGTAACAACACTAAGCAACTATCCTTAATTACTAAATCTTTCTTGCAAATATGCTTTTGTTAATATTAAGCTTTTAGAGAGAAAAATCAAAATGCAAGCTTCAGGTGGATATCACTGTACTTACAAGATGTGGGATACATTTGAAAGGTGTCTCTATGATAGTGTGCTCTCTTCTGAAAAAAAATCTACTGCTGATGCATCTTCTTAGACAAGGATAAAGATATAGCTACATATAGGTATTTATGTTGTAAAAACAATCTCAAGATATGATGTTAGGTGCATTTGACTTAGTAACGAGCATTTCAACAGGGTACTGTGGAGTATTGCAAACATACTCAGATCACCACCAATCAACCATTATGTTGATAGAAGGCACCACTTCCTTGTGGCTACCCCATTAGCATAAGGATCATGGTATATTGAAGCATATATGTTGTTGTGAATTTCTCTCAACCAATGCCGTATAAAAAATTCCATATTATTAAAAATAAAAATTAACATTAAGTTAAAATTAACATAACCACATTAAACCCCATGGTTAATGTACAACGGTATGAAATTTTTAAGCAAAAATAAAAACAGAACAAAAATATGTTAATTGTATATCCAAGAAAAGAAAACCACTAGTCATTGATGGACTTAGTCCTTTGAAATACAAACTGGGAATAAAAATAAAAGAAAAAAATCAATATGAAATAAGTCAATTGAGATGTGAAAAGATGACGAGCATAAAAACTCTTAATTCAAAACGTCCACATGGGAACTGATGGACTTGTGTTTTTTTTTAAGACAAACAGAGAAGAAAATAATCACAATGCTTTGAACCTCTCTAATTAACCAGTAAATAGGCTTTTTAATCTGAAGCATCTGCATTAAGGAACAAGGAGAAAATAGTCACAATGCTTTGAACCTCCCTAATTAACCAGCAAGTAGGCTTTTTAATCTGAAGCATCTGCATTAAGGAACAAGGCAGATGATTCACCTTTTTATTGTTAAGGTTCATCATTGTTGACAATTGTATATACCACCCTAATCTACACCATTGTTTATAAAGACTTGTTCAAAAGATGTTTACATTCTTCAACGCATACCTGGCATAGAATCAATGTCACCTCATGAATATAGAAAGACCCCATAAAATTAAAATGTATCATCACCACCAAAACATATATATATATATATATATATATATACATTTCTTAGTATCACTATGTAGTCATGTATAAGGATGAGTTATAAACGTCACAAGCACACATTCTAAGTAACTTTATTCTTGTCCAAGTCTAAACCAGGAAACCTAGGTGACCAAACTATTTTCAACGATCTAAGAGTGATCAGGATTCATAGTAAATCTCAAATTGGTTGGCATTTGGTTTTTGCATTTCAGTTTATCCAAATTTTCCTCCTTGGGATAAGTTAACGTTTCGNATCTAAGAGTGATCAGGATTCATAGTAAATCTCAAATTGGTTGGCATTTGGTTTTTGCATTTCAGTTTATCCAAATTTTCCTCCTTGGGATAAGTTAACTTTTCATATTTTCGAAGCCAAGTGTGCAAGTGATGCGAGACACTCGAACTAATCTTGCACAAGTTCAAAATTAAGGGTTCAGTGCCATACGAAATCATGCTAAGTGAAATGGGGGTGGCTTCTATTGAAGCAATCGCTATGGTGAGACTCGTAAGATATCTAAAAGGAGTTGAGCAAATGGAAGAAGGTAGATGGCCTAAGGTTGTCTTCAATGACATATTGTGCAAAAGAAAGAAGACTTGGATGCGGCAAAATATTAAATGGCTTAGCAAGTGGGATATGTGCTTGAGTACGTGTCCTACGAATAGTAAAGAAATAAAGGCTTTTGTTATCAATAAGTTCCACAAGCGAACTTGGGATAAAGAGCTAGGGAGAAAGAGAAAGTATTATATTGAAGAGTTTAACCCTACCTACAATCAACATCAAAAGGCGTACATAGGGGCCAATATACCTTGGAGAGCCAAAATTCTCATTGCTCAATTAAGAACTAATTCCCATCAACTCCGTTGTGAGACCGGGCGCTGGAAAAGGCCAAAAGAAGCTTGGGCAGAAAGAGTGTGTATTTTTTGCACCGCTGGTAAGGGGGGGACAGAAAAACACTTCATTTTAGAGTGTGAAGCCTTTAAGGATAATAGGGACAGGTACGCAAATGTCTTGGCGGATAAATCTTGGGATGATTTATTTAACGAGGGGACTGTGGAAAAACTGGGGACGCTCATCATCAAGTTGAACAGACAAAGGATTGAATTGCAGAAAACAGCGTGCGAGTTGGTCTGTCCCATAGGCTATGCTTAGCTTCGCGGACGTTAAAATATTTCCTTTCCTTTCCTTTCCTATACAATTTTGGTTATTATATACTCTTTATCTATACACAGACCCAACAACAGAGAATACAGTTGCAGAGGTAGCTGTGTTTTCATCTTGTTTGCCTTGCGTTCTTTGTTTTCTCCATGTTTCAGTTGTTGGCAAGCATCAAAAGAATGATGGTAGACTGACGGGATTTAACTCCAGTCAACGTTGCTCACTATTTAAAATGAAGAATCCAACATGCACAATTTTTCCTTGCAAAGGCGACACTTATTAACATATATATTGACAGTATATCTATACGTAGAGAAAATCTCAACAAATTTTGTAGCGATAGATGATTTTTTTAGTTTAAAAATGGAAAACATTTATTTGCAAATATTGGAGATATAATAATGGTTCATGCAAAATGTCGCATCCATCCTAAATTTTCCATTAAATGTTCAATATACTTTCAGAAATGAAAAATAGTGATAATTAATTATCCTAAATGTTTCTATCAGTGAAATCACCTTATAAAACATAAAATATCTGAAAAATTTGTAGAAACATTGAAATCACAGACATAACAGTCAGAAGGCTATAAATTCCTCTTAACATTAAGATCAGCAATGCTTGTTCCTCTATTGGTTAAGTGAATGATGAAAAAGAGCTTGAACTGGACAGCACAATGGTTGGATCAGAATAGGTTTCTATTCATTTTAATAAATGTTTCTCTATTGCCCATTCAAATCATTTGGTCTCTTGGACTGTGATATTGCAACTTCTATGTTTAGAACGTTCCATTCTTCAACACGACGAATGGAAATACAAATTTCTAGAGTTTAAATGCATAACGTGTTCCAATGACATATGGAACTTCTACGATACATAAACTTGCAAATGAATTAATTACCCCATGGCCAAAGTAATCCAATGCTGAAATTTAACAAGTATCTTAACAGATAAACAATTAGTCTCAAGATTCCTTTCAATTCTCAATTAGCATAACAGAAATTCAAAAAATAGAGATTATGAATCATATAGTCAAATCACCCCACACAATCTCTCTCCCTTCCATTATAGACTCATCTTGATAAAATCTGTTTCGTGCCAATCGACTCATCACAGCCAAACCTGCAAAACAAAATAACACTATCGTTACATGCCGAACTAAAGGTACCAAACAAGTCAAAGGTGATGTCACTGCGACAACCTCAGCTGTAACGGGTTACGGAACAAGCAAATTGATTTGGAATTGGTCTTTATTGAGAAACAAGCTTGAAAATATAGGATAACATCATAACACCTAATAAAGTTAACATAGACTACTTTTTTCTTGTGGTTTTTCAATCTGCATGGTTTTGAAAAGAAAGTATTTCATGGCAAACAAAAACACGTGTAAAAAGGTAGAATTTATCCACGAAAAATGGCAGTATTCATAACATCAGGTCTCAGGCAACTTTTAACAACCCCTTGGTGAAAGAAACTCAGGAAGTAAAGTGAATTCTGAAAGTTATAAACACAACCATGGTAATGCCAACATGCATATGTTTCCTTTTATTCTAGGCTCAGTTTAATTTAGTTTTACGAGCATATTACCTGCTGATTACCCAAAAATATATAATCAACAATAAGCCACACAGAAAATTGGGAGAATTAATGATATCAATTTTGTGCTCTCAAATCAGACAAACTAATTAATATTGAACTAGATGTATTGTGATTTGGTCTTTATATGGATTCATTTGTTGTCATCGTTTTCGGTTTTTAATATAGGATTAAAAGAAGCAGAAATGGTACCTTCCACAACTTTAAAGAGCGCAGACCACCAATTTTCCCTGGGTACTTGATGTTGGACTAATTCCTCTTCAATAGCAGTGTCATGCTTTCCTTGCAACACATCCTGCAGGATCTGAGCTGCATTCCTCGTCTCTTGAAGAATGTAGTTGTCATTTCCTCCCTTAGCAATTGCTTGCAGATCTTGCTGTGATGAAGTCAAACTCAAGGCAAGAGCAAATTGTGCTGCCGCAGCCCATCGTGAAGAGGCATTCCACTTCCTTTTCTTTTCAATTGCTCTGTTTTCAAAGCCCTCTCTACTGTCTAGTTCTCCCATAACTATACTCTGTAACAAACCAAAAAAGTTCAAACATGAGAAAAAGATATCAAGATGGCAACCTTTGTGTGAGAGGTTGTGAGTATGTGGATAAAATGAAGCTGATTATATTGGCCTTGGATTTTATGCCACAAGTCAAATTCTAGTGTGGTTCTTATGCTTTATGAACTTTCAAATGACAGATGTAGCATATCCAATTCAAAAATATATCTGGAGGCTCCAGTTTTATCAAGACTCTAGCTTAACAACTAAAATGATGGCAAAAATTGCAATAAAACCAACTTTTTATGAAAACAATGGCAGATGTAAAATAATGGTAAATGGTGATTATGCCAATCTTACTCGTAAATATTGTGCATTAGCTGATCCGGTGCTTTGAACCATTTTTGAGAATGCACTCTCTTCATTAGAGAGTAGATTCTCAGGAGTATCAAATTCCAAAACCTGTAACAGTGGAAAAAAGGCCCATAACAGTTCATAAAAACAAGTTATATAAGACCACCTTAAGTCTATAATTTCCTGAAACTTAGATTCTGTGATGAAGACAGCATACTTATGATGAACCTATAGCACAATAGCAACATGATGCCAAGTTAAAGATCAATTTCTGAACTCTCATACGCTGTTAAGATGAAGTGGAGGGGAAGTGCCAATGGGATTGTGGTTCACAGTCCATTCACTAGTGAGGTTGACTGAGGATAAGACATTCACCAGGGCTCCATTCTCATTGAGGTCTGCCTCACCCATTTGGCAAGCTATATGAGGCTGGATGCAAGTCCCAAGTGCATTTTCCTAAGCTAAAATGAGTCTGTATCATGCATATGCAGTGGTGCCTCTCCAGGAATCTTTTTAAGAAGCAACTTCCAACAATAAAAATATAAAGTGGAAACCAGGGGGGGAGAGATAGAGAAAGAAAGAGAGAGCACATACCTGACCAGCTTCAAGAACCAGTATGCGGTCACAATCAATAATAGTATTAATTCGATGAGCAATAACAAGCATTGTACAAGACCTAAATTCTTCACGGATAGTCTTCTGGATAAGAGCATCTGTTACAACATCCACAGCTGCCGTGGCTTCATCAAGAACTAAAATCTTTGATCTTCGAAGCAGGGCACGAGCAAGGCTAAGTAGTTGACGTTGGCCTACACTAAAATTGTCACCAGCTTCGGAAACCTACAAAAAATAACAGTATTGACTCAACTTTAGTCAGGCAAAGCTCCCCTTCACAAAAACATGCATCAAATATACACATGTTACTAGTACAGAAAGGAAGCATCTTAAGTTGAGATGCATCTGTTCTTGAGGTCATTGTTCCCTAGACTCCAACCATGACATCCACCAAAGTCCAATCTGACTACAAGTTCTCATCATTGATTTATTATTATAAATATGTCAGAAGCAGTTATGCACAAAGCCAGAATGCAGGTATCTTCAAAAACTTGACTGCCATAATGTAGATTATATTGCAGGTCCAGTTTTTTGTTTTCTCTTTTAATAACAATAAAATTTTACTTGGTACTGTATAATATATAATATGACCATCAAAGCATGCCATTTAGAGAAAAACATTTGAGAGTGTGCATGGAAAATAACAAAATGATGCGAACTGTTTTTTGGTAATTTCTATGAGGGGTGAACATTTAGATGAAAAGCTCGTCTATCCAACCACAAATATAATTTCTATAATACAACGGTCAAACTTTGGGACAGCACATTTCCAAAGAGACTATAAATGATGAAAATCATTACTAGAGTTCTCTTTTCCCATTAGAATTTTGAAGAAATATTTATTTACAAGAAAACGGTCAGAAAAACCTGATATTTTGAAGCATCAAATTGAAATAATCCATCACATTTCATGTACATACATTAATTTTATCACCCTAAAAGAGTTTATGGGTTAATGATTTTCTAAAAGGAAAATTGCATTAAAATGGACACCTATATGATTCTATAACTGTAGCATGTATGTGCCTTCCATCTATGGAATATTTAAGGTCATCTATAGATTATCCACATAGAAGCCACAATTGTAAATGGAGAACTAATAAGACAACTTATAAACCAAAATATAATAATACAGGGCACATTCTCTAGAATATATAACCCCTTCTGAAATGCTGAAATGGTAATATTGGAGCTAATGATGAGAGGAAGGTAAAAGATGACAGTACCTCAGTATCAAGTCCCAAAGAACTCCTCCTGATAACATCTTTTAGATGTGCCCTTTCCAAAGACTCCCAAAGATCAAAATCATTATGTTCACCAAATGGATCAAGATTGAACCGTACTGTCCCTGCAAAATTTTAACTATGTTCAGCAAATAATAATAGGTGGATATGATGTTATAATGCAGCCTTTTTACATGTCAGTTTCAAATTCAGAATTTCATGATCCTTTTATAAGTACTAGGTTACTAGCAGTCTGTTGGTTAGCACAAGAATCGATTAAGATAAGACTGATGGGTAAGCAGCAGTCTCGGCTTTAAAAGCTCAAAATGTTATGGCAGATATTAGTTTTCCTGTTTTGCTAC